>PVHP010031924.1:0-20657 GCA_004024765.1 Zapus hudsonius | reverse complement strand
GTCTATGACTTGAATGATGACTGCTGAGAACCAAGGCGTGATCTCACCTCCCCAGCTCCCGTCCGAGTCCTTCCTTTGTGTGGGCTGTGTTGTCTCTCAGGAGCTCTTCATTTTGTTTCCTTTTATTTTGATTTATTTACAAGGAGAGAGAGAGAGAGCAAGAGAGAATATGAATGAGCACTCAGGGCCTCTTGCTGTTGCAGTTGAATTCTAGATGCATCTGGCTTTATGTGGGCACTGGGAAATCGAACCCAGGCCACCAGACTTTGCAAGGAAGAGCCTTGACCACTGAGCCATCTCTCCTTCCCCGCTTCTCTTCTCTCCCTCTTCCTCTACTTCTACCTTTACCTCCCCTTTGGAAATAAGGCCTCCTTGCTGCATGGTCCAGGCTGGCCTCAAACTCTTGATCCTCCTGCCTCAGCCTCCCATGTACTGGGATTACAATTGTGTTCCACCACATCCCTCTAAATATATAGCTTTCTTATTTTGCCTTTTTTTTTTCTTTCGGGATTTTTTGTTTTGTTTTTGTTTTTCAAGGTAGGGTTTTGCTCTAGTCTAGGCTGACGTGGAATTCACTGTGTAGTCTCAGGGTGCCCTGAACTCACAATGATCCTTCTACCTCTGCCTCCTGAGTGCTGGGATTAAAGGTGTATGCCACCAGGCCTGGCTTCTCTTGGGATTTTGAGGCAGTCTCCTCTTGTGGGACAGGCTTGCTGCTGGCATGAAGCCGAGCTTCACTTTCCCCTTGCCTTCGGTGGTCTTGCTGGACACTGGTGGTAGGGCCTTTGCAGTCTTCAGTCCTCTGCTTCTGTCCCTAGGTGGATCCAGGCAGGAAGTGTGCTGAGCTTCTTGAGTGCACGGCCCCTCCCCCAGGGCTGCCTGTGAGTCCCTGCACTTTGTGGACATTGTGTCTGAACAGAACTTTTCATATTCATTGGGCTTGATGTGTGGTGAGCTTCCCAGACCTAGGGCTGGGAATTTACAAGACCTCAGCCATTCTTTCTCAGGAACTTGTATGTGCTTTCTGGCTTCCTTTGGGCATTCCCATGTGTAAGCTGTCCTCCTATTCCGTCTGTCCTTCCCTTCTCAGACACTGCCTTCCTTGTGTGCTGACCTGGGTGTGTGTCTGTGCTGATCCGCGTGTGCGTGCATGCGTGCGTGCCTGTGTGCATGTGTTTAGAGGCCGGAGGACAGTCGTTCTTAGGCACCATCCACCTTTTTGAGAAAATGCCTCTCACTGGCCAGAAACTCACCATGTAGACTAGACTCGATGTTCAGAGAGCCTCGGGGTGCTGCTGTCTCTGTGTCCCCAGTGTTGGGGTTACTGGTGTGCACTATCGTACTGAGTATTTTTATAATAGTCTCAGGCCACACCTGAGCCAGCTCCCAGCCCCCCTTCTTCCCCTTCATTCTTTCTTTGTACTTTACACTGGTGAGTTTCTACTGATGTGACTTCTTGTTTTCTTTCTTTCTTTTTTTTTTTTAAGTATTTTATTGATTCATTTTCAAGCAGAGAGAGAAAGAGAGGGAGGGAATGAAAGAGGGAGAGAGAGAATACCAGGGCCGCCACCTTGTGGGTTTGGCTTATGTGGGTCCTGGGGAATTGAACCTAGGGCCTTGGGCACTGGAGACAAGTGCCTTAACCACTAAGCCATCTCTCCAGCCCTGACTTCTTGTTTTCTATTTCACTCATTTGTGCTTTGCTTTTTATTACTTTCATTTTATTCCATTTGTGTTTGTTCTTTTTTTAAAGCTAATTGGTTTGCTTGCTGTTTTCAGCTTTTAGATTTTCTAATTAAACACTAAATCAGTGAGTTTCCTTCTAAGTTCTCTTTTTGCACTTTACTAGACGTGTAGGTGTACAACGGGTTCACAGGGTGTACACATGCCAGGCAGCCTTTGAGTTGTGGGCATGTGCATGGTAACGGGTGTATGATGTGGACAGCATAGGCCTTGGTCAGTTTTCATTTAAAACCCACCTTAGGGCTGAGGATGTGGCTCGGTGGGGACATTGCTTGCTTAGTGTGCACTTACTTAGCACTGCACATCCATAATCCCAGTACTCAGGAGGCGGAGACGAGGGACAGATGGACAGATGTTCAAGGCCAAACAAGACCCTGTGTCCTGCTTCCCACAGGAAATGAAAAAACAAAAACAAAAAATACCCTCAGCCCTTCTGTTGAGTATAAAGTGCAGAACACTGAGCCAGGCATGGTGGCTCATGTCTGTAATTGCAGCACTCGGGGGCTGGAGGCCTATGGGCTTACAGAGTAAGACCTTGTCTCAAAAAGAAATAAATTAACCAACTAAAATAAAATGTAAAACAGGCCACAGGCTTTTCTAGAGGCACCGCTAGTTTAGAGCCTTTGTTTACCTAGAGTGTCTCTCTTATCTCACAAGCTTGCATATCTCCTTGTTTTTTAAATTATTTTTCAGTTTTCGGCAGGGTCTCACTCTAGTCTTGGATGACTTGGAACTCACTCTGTAGCCCAGGCTGGCCTCACAATCAAGGTGATTAGCTTCCTGAGTGCTGGGCCACCGCACCTGGCTCATCTCTGATCTTTAAAAACATTCCTGGCCTAATCTTTTTCTTTCTTTCTTTTTTAATATTTAGAATTAGTTCTGGGTAATTTCTTATTTAGGATTTCTTGTGGCATGGTTCACGCCACAGTGCTGCGAGGGTTGTGTGCGCTCTGGGTCTGAGCGCCTGATGCCCAGTAGGTGGACCTGTTTGGGAAGTCTGTGGCGCCTTCAGGAGGTGGAGCCTTGGTGGAGGAGGTGTGCTCCTGGGGGTGGTCTTGAGGTATTATGGCCCAGCCCTGCTGGGCGATCTTGAACTTTCTACTTCCCACCATCTGTTCCTACACGCTTTTTTATTTGTTTATTTTTGCCATGGCAGCACTCCCTGTGACTCTGCCAAAATATACCCTTTCCTTCCAGAAGCTGCTTCTGGTCAGGTCTTTTGTCCCAGAAATGAGAAGGTGATTGATTCAGAGCTGGATACACTGTGCAAGGACCACGGGAGGCCACTCTTCGGGCCCTTCAGGCAGGTTTTCTCATGTCTGAAAGCAGATGTTTGTTCCCACTCAGCCCCCAAAGGAAACAGCCAGACAGATACGACCCCGGAAACCCTGCGAGGACTGAGCCCAGGGCTTTCTCTTGTTTGGGTCTTTTTGTGCTGCCTGTGTCATGCGAGGCCCTGGACTCTGGCTCAAACACACACCCCTCCTTAGCTCTGAGGACCAGGGACAGCTGGAGTTGAGCAGAGGGAAGCGTCTTGAATGCCACCAGGGTTCTGCAGGTGTGGCACCGTGTCCCAGGTCCTCCCTCATTTTGGAGCCTCTCTTTCCTGATGTGTATATTCAGAGCAAGCGTCAGGAAGGATTGCTGTTGGGGACAGAACTGCTCTTGAACCTGGAATTGGTGGAGATTTCCTTGGACTAGGCTGCTGGGAGGAGCCCTGGGTCCCCAGGAGCAGACTTGGGCTCGCATGGACCTTCAAGGCTTCCTTGTAGCAAGGCAGGTAGGCAGAACACAGCACAGGGGTGGGGGCGCGTGGCCAGAGCTGGGGACAAGGAGCCTCAGGGAACCGCAGTCCTGGGAGTCATCTGGAAGTGGCTTCAGGAGTCTGACAGCCAGGTCCCCATTTCCCTGTGGAAGTCTACTCCCTGTCCCAGAGCAAGGAGCAGGGGCTTCGGGTCACTCCCTGTGCTGGCGGATAACTGAGATGGAGCTTTGCAGTGTCTGTGATCATAATTTTATTGTCTCAAGAAAGCTTTGTGGAGTGACTAAGAGTTGAGTGGGGGAGCTGAGACCAGGTGAGAGGCTGTGGGGGCGGCGGAAGGATTGTAGATGCCCACAGAGAGTGTCCTCGTGCGGAGGCCCGCAGAGGCCTTTCAGACAGTGCTGGGATGAGTGGGTGGCCAGTGAGTCAGCGCTGCCTGGTGAGCCTGAAGGGGGGGGCAGTGCCTAAAGGGGGAGAGTGAATGAAGAGGCTGCTGCCTGCCCCAGAGCGAGTGAAAGCTCTGTTCCCAGGAGCTTCTGAATCTGGGGGAAGGGCCCTGTGCCTGCATGCAGCGGCCACCCAGCCCTACCTTGTGAACGATGGAACACGTCAAGGGGTCTGCATGCCTCAGGACCTTAGACTAGCTTTTCATTAGCCCTTCTTCCACCAGCTTCTTGAGTGTGGGGCTGAGCTCAGGAACTCCACTGTACTGGGGCCCTCAGTGTCCTCCCCAAGCAGGTAAAACCGCCACAGACAGATAGCGCAGCCTTGAGAAGAGAGACGTAAAGGACATGGGGATGTGCTACCTGACAGGTGTGGAATCTCTCCAGGCTGCTTGCACTGGGCTGAATTGGAACTTCGAGACCACCAAGACCCCTTATTTCCTGCTCTACAGTTGAGTATCCTGAGGCTCAGACAGGCTGATTACTCTAAAGGTCTCAGGGCAAGTCGATGCCCTGCCAGGATTGGCCTGGTGTGGTCCTTGGCCCGGGCACTGGCGCACCATTAGAGGGACGACATAAGAGTGTTGGTCCTCCCATGTGTTGACACCTGTGTTCCCATGAGTCCCCGGGGCTACTTGGCCGACTCTGGGTCTCTAGGTTCCGAGCGAGCGCTCTCCTATGGTTACCCCCTCGGCTTCTCAGCCCCACGGCCTTGGCACTGCCCTAGCTGAGGTGCAGGAGGTCCTCCTCCCCAAGTGGCCTGTCCTCTACCTGTGGTGGCACTGTCCTGCCATGGCCTGTGTGTACACAAGGCTGTGTCTTTCCAGTCTCTGTGGATTCTTCTGCCCATCCGGACCCTTGTCTTCCAAAGCTAGCGGAAAAGAGCACCCTCTGAAGGGCAGGCTGTGGTGGTGTCCTCCATCTTCCTGTGGCTTTCTCCCAAGTTCCGCAGGGTCCTGCCCACACTGCGCTGTCTGACAGGGTGTTTCCTTAGTACTTGGGTGACAGGCCTGTCTTTGGATCCTGTTCCCACAGCCTGGGTTGGCCTATCTCATCTCCGTGGTCTTCTCAGAGCCCAGCAGGGACTGCTCCATGCTGGAGCTGCTCCATGCTGACCACGTTTAGTGAGCACGCGCATGGGCGCGAGCACGCATGCACGCACTCACGCACGCACGTCACAGGCGGCATGTGTGTCACAAGGCCAGTGGATGCCTTAGGTGGGGGGGAGGGTCCAGGTTCAGACTTGCCCCTCGCTCTCGCCCAGCCCTGGTTTCCTCCTGGTTTATTTGTGTTCTGGGGTAGCTCAGCTGTGGATTTCTCCTTGACCTCTGTTGCGCTCTCAGAGCCCCAAATTCCCTCACTTCCAGAACTTCCACTCTCAGTGCCTGTCCGGGAACGGGATGGCCTGCTGGCCTTGCTTCTTAGAGCTTGTCCTGCATTGGTCATCTGCTGCCCTTGTCTTCCTGGGCTCTCCTAGGGCTGCCGCAATGCTGGCCCTTCCTGACATGTGGTGAGCCACCCTGCAGGCCTGTCCCTATACACACTAGGGTGAGTCACCTTCCAGTGGCCTCAGGTGGTTCCAGACGCCAAGGCCTCCCTCCATCCTCGGCCGATGACTTCATGAGCAAGGCTGTCTTTCCACATTCTCTTCTAGTTGCCATTAATTTCATGGTGAGCAAATGTGCTTGCTTACAAACAGGACCACTCTGTACCCAAGGAGCAGCACTCGGCAGAAATCCCGTTGGCTTAGTGCTCCTCAAACACGCCTTGAAGGCATGGTGGGTACCGCCTGGTGCCTGTTTGTGCCGCGATGAATCGCCCGTGCTCGCTCAAGTGGAGACAGGCGAACTCTGCCGCAAGTGGCTCAGTCATTAAGATGTCGTTACCCAGTCTCACCAGCACAGCGCCCACACCGCTGCTAATGGCCACACAATTCCTTACAAAGGTAGAAACAACAAACTTCTCAGCTTCTATTTTTCTTCCGTGCCAGCCTGGAGATGCATGAGAAGAGAAAGCCTGGCGAAGGGCAGCATCTCGGAGATTTACTGATCAATAAAGGAGACAATTACAGCGTGTTGATGAAAGGAAGTCCCCCACCCGGCCTCTCGCGGCATCGACACCGTGCTAATGATAACTCGAGTAACCAGCTCGAGACAATAAAAGTCAATGGGAAGATATAGGATTTCAATAAAATTATGACACTCCATAAACCTTCCCGCAGAAACACATTTCCCCCAGATCTGTGACCAGTTCCAGTTGGAGTTGTAACTTTAATTTCTCACTTATTGAATTTTTTGTCATCAACTAATTATGAAGTGTTTGCCTGGGTGAAGAGAGCCCTGACATGGCGGCCTGGGCTCTGGGGTCCCAGGGAGCTGAGGACAGAGGCTCCAGGGTGCTTTGCACAGCTGCTCACGGGGAGGGCTGAGGACGGGCAGGCAGGTGATGGACGGTACTGGTGCTGGAGGCTGTCGTCTTCTGGGAGGGAGACAGGCCTCGGCCTTCCAGAGGAGTCCCTGGGCTGACACTCCTCTCCCTAGACATGGTGTCTGGATTCCTGGAGCCCAGTGACTCTGTGCACTCACACGGGCACTGCCGCTGCCTTCCACACAGCATCTGCCCTGGAGACGCCATCCATCTCTCCACCCTGGTTTCCTGGCTCACACTGTGACAAATGATCATAAATGATGAGTGGCTGTTAAAATTACTCCTGACTGCCGTCTCCCAAGACACCTGTGACTCCCATCTTATGCCGAGGCGAAGCAGGCGTTCAGGGTGTGGCTGTGGCAAGGTGACACCCCGATGGCCTCATGCATCATGAGCTCTGGGTGGCACTTGCTGGGGCTGCAGCTGTTTCAGGAACCCTGGACCTTCAGCGTTCTCGGGCCAGGGGACAGAGCTGAGAGGCTCTCCTCCCCCATCAGACTATGTCCCTGCTCTGAGTTGCACTGGTCGGAAGTCACGTAAGAGGGTGACCACCTGGCTGGTTGGAGGAAGAGCTGAGACTAGGGAGGGCTCTTGGGATTGCCGGCCCAGCAGCTCCAGCCTCCTGTGCGGTTCATTGGAGCAGGGCCGGAACCCCTGAGCTCCTCAAGGCACCACGGAAGGGTGCCTCCCTGTCCTTTTCAGTGTCACCTCACATGCCCCATCCCGGACCCTGACCTGCTTCCCTCTGTGCCCACAGGAGCGGGATGGCATGCGTGCCATTCTGGGATCCTATGACAGCGAGCTGACCCAGGCCGAATACTCACCCCAGCTGACACGTCGCATGCGGGAAGCTGAGGACATGGTGCAGAAGGTGCAGGCCCACAGCACAGAGATGGAGGTGGGTCCCACAGGCCCTGCAAGCAAGGACCATGGTGGGAGGGGTGGCCATGGGGGAGATGGAGGTGGATCCCACAGGCTCTGCAAGCAAGGACCATGGGGTGGGTGGTCATGGGGGAGAAGGAGGTGGGTTCGCAGGCTCTGAAAGCAAGGACCGTGGGGTGGGTGGCCATGGGGTCATTTTCACATCAGGGCTACTTTAATTCCTGGATGGCACCAGGACAAGTGGGGGGATGGGAGGGGACCCTAGGCAGCCTAGTCAGCAGGTAGGTAATGGGGGAAGGAGGTCAGTAAAAGGCAAGCCCCCCTCACTGAGTAAGGATGTCACTAGGGGCCTCAGAGTGGCTCTGGGCTCTGATCCTGCAGAGTGGGCAACTTTGCTGAAGCTTGAAGAGCAGGCCAGTGCCATGTGGTCACTGTGGCCAGCCATTTCCCCTGGGTGCCTGGCCAGGGGATGACTCAATATTCCCCGGGTGAGGGCAGTCTGTGGTTTTCTCTTCTCCCCATCACTGGCCCATCACCTCGTGGATCCTCTGTGGAGTCTTGTGCCCTGTTTTTGGAAAATGAGTAGAGTCCCCTTCTTTCTTTTTGAAACATGCTCTCACGTAGCCCAGCCTGGCCTTGAACTCCTCATTCTTCTGCCTCTATCTTCCTAGTGCTGGGGTTTTAGGTGTGCACCAATCCCCCTCCCCCTGGTTTATACAGGGCTGGGCTTGAACCCATGGCTCTGTGCAAGCACTCTACTGTAAACTAGCTCCATCTGCATTTCCAGAGGAGCCCCGTTTTTAATAACTTATTGGCTCCTGTGCTCTTATAGGCTGACGGACACTGGGGACCAATTGGACTCCTCCATGCATCCCCACTGGGCTCTCACCTATGGCTCCTCTGTGCTCCAGCCCAGCCCCAGCGGGGAGCTCTTGCTCTCCCTGCAGCACAGAGGAGGGAGCCTTGCTCTGCAGGGCAGCACAGTCTTTTCAGGTGCCGTGGGATCCTGCCTGCCTGCAGAGCCCTGCCGGTTCCTGCTCCACCCAGCCCTTCTCTCTGTCGCCAAGCTTCAGTCTCACACTGTAGCCTTGAAGATAGTGAGTGTTGTTGTCTGCATTTCACTGGCAGGGAATTTGAGGTCCAGAGGTTCCAGTGCCCAGGCCACCCATGTCTGTGAATGAAGCCAGGTCTGCCCTGCATTTCTGTCTGCTCTCAGAGGGCCCTGATCTAAGGACTCTGCCATGCCTGTGGTTCATAAGCCCCGAAGTCTTGGTGCTCACAGGGTCGGGCCTAACCCACCACCGTGTGCTGCAGACATAAGAGAAAGTCGCTAGTGTGGCCCATTGCTCTGTACAAGCAGCTGCTCCCCCCCCACACCCCCAATTCAGCCACTGTTCTGGGCTTGTAGCTGCAGAGGTAGCCTGGGTGTGTCTTGTGAGCCAGGCCGAAGACATGAGCACACTCACTTGCAGTCAGTGTTGGGGTGTGTGCCAGAAGATCCTTTCCTGGATGAGTAGGTGCTTCCTAGGCAATCTGGTGGCACAAGCCTGGAATCCAGTCATTCAACAGGCTGAAACAGGAAAAATGCAAGTTCAAGGCCAGCCTGGACAACTTAGAGAAATCCTGTCTCAAAGTAAATGTAGAGAAGGCTGGCTCAGTGGCAGTGTTTGCCTGCAGTCAACCCTGGGCTCATATCCTAGTAAAGAACAAACAAAACAACTACCACCAGGATATGGTCTGGAAAGACGGTCCAGCCATTAAGTGAGCTTCCTGCCCAAGCGTGAGGGCCTTAGGGTTTTGAGACTGCCCAAGTTCACATCTTCAGGACCCATGTAAACAGCTGGTGTGGCCATACGTGATTGTGACCTCAGTCCCATGGGGAGCAGAGACCAGAGAATCTCTGGGACTCGAAACGGCAAGGTCCGAAAGTAGTAAGAGACTGTCCTAAGGAAAAAGAGGTGGGGGAGTGTTGAAGGGGCACCTCGTGTTCCCCTCTGGCCACTGCATCAGCAAACACACACATCACCTACTTTGCACACACACAAAATTAAAGAAACAGGCTGCCCAGGACCTGTGTATCATGAATAGTGCCCATCACGGCTCCTGTGGTGGAGCAGTCGGGGGGCCTGGGACACTGGTTCTTCCGATGTGCCTGGGAAAGGAGGGGCCGCAGGTCACTCGGGGTGGGGGTTAGGTGGGGGGGACTGTTAACTCAAACTCTGAGGATGATACGTGGTGAGCCTTACATGATGGGGAGGCCCTCACGTGTTTGCTATTGGGTAAGTCTCAGCAGGCACCTGGGGGCTGCACTGTCCCTGCCTGGGGGAGCAGCCATCACTGGCACTCCCTGCTGACCTCCCAGTACGACTGGTTGGCTGAGGGCTCATGGTCACATCTCGCTGTGGCCAGCAGCCAGGAGCGTGGCCTACCAGAGCCCGCTGAGAGCAGCTGCATCCTATCTGAAAGGTTAACTTGGGCTGTCGCGGGCAGAGTCATCATAAATGTAAGTGTGTTAATAGCAGTTTTATTACAGCACATTTAGCTCCATATGAAACACTAATGAAGAGAGATTTGCGGGGATGGCTTTCCGACACCCGGTAGCTTCCCGGCACTTTGCACACTGTGAGGTCCCCGCCTGTGCTAGCCATATGCACTCCACACTAGGCCTGCACCGTATGCTTCTTATCACATGATCTGGGCTGTTGGCCTCAGGCCTCGGCATCTTGCTTCAACCTGCTTGCCTGGTTATGCCGCCAGGGACTGGGACCCTCTCCCTTTGTGTACAGGACCTGAAGGCTACAGGTCCCTGAAGTTCTAGGGAGGCACTGGTCAGAGGCCCAGCTGACACTGAAGCAAAGTCCTCAGTCTCCCTCACTGGGTGGGCACTGTTACCATGGCTTCTGGAAACAGGCTGATTGATCCCCAGTGACTTCTTCCTCTGTCCCTGGGCAGAACTCTGAATGGGGCCTCTGCTCACCGTCGGCTTTTCCCCACATGCTCACCATCTCCGCCAGCTGCTCGGAACCCACAGGGCTGCCATCATTTGTGACAGTCTGGAGGGTCCCGCTTTCAGACCTGCTGCCTGAAATGACATCATCGGAGGGTCTGGTTGTATGAAACTCTTTCTCTGGGGAAACATGAACTCATCTATTCCCGAGAGAGGATGCAGGTCAAAGTACCAGTCAATGGGTCACTTCCAGAGCAGGGTGAGGGGTTTCTTAGAGGAACATGGAGCCCCCAAAGCAGCTGGACCACTGAGACCTCATCCCAGCACAGATGACCACCTCCCCACGGCTGCTTAGGTGGAGCTCGTTATCCCTCTGTACTCACATCGCCCCCGAGCATGCTTCCTCTGTGTCACTGCATGCAGCTGGCACAGGGCCCGAGTGGGGTGACCCTCCCCACGCCCTTCCTTCCGTGAGGATGTCCGCAGAGCCCATCTCCTGGGTCTCTCCTGAGTTGTCCCGGCTGCTTTTGATAAGGCTAGCGGTAGTTTACTGCTTTCAGTGTGGAGGAATTTGCCATTCAACAGTTCCCGTTAAACCCGTTGGCAGCGGGCCCTCCTGTCTTCATTGGAGGGGAAGGGCTGGGCACTAGAGGAACACAGTCCATGAGCTTCCTGCCGCCACCTGCTCCGAGCTCAGGGACTCTGTCCTGGGGCAGGGCACTGGCATCAGTGGTCACTTGCCAGTTCCAGCCTGACCCTTTGAGGAGGGCCACCTTGGAGTCAGGACAACCATGAATCCCTAGCCTGGTCATACGGCACTCTGGGGCCTGCACCTGCATCCAGACCGCCTCAGGTCACTCCTGTTATTCAAGATGACAGATGACTCTTGACACACACAAGTGCCCTGGCTTGCAGGCCTGTGTGGTCTCGTTCATCTTTACTTCAGCCTCATGGCACAGGGCTGTGTCTGTTTTGTAATTGAAGAAACTGAGGCCTGAGGGCCATGCCCCCATCACGCGCGGCTCTGGGGATCCTGGGTGCCGGACCTGGAGGGTGTCCCATGCTCCTCGGCCCGCTTTCTCAGCACACCATGGAGCAAGCCCTGCACTAGCATCGTCCTTGGCCTGCCCTGATGTTTCTGGTTAATCGCTGGGGCTAGAGTCTGACCCTGGCAGCGTTTAGCAGGCCGTAGCCCAAGCAGTTGTGGCGGGGTGTCCATTGCGTAGTAGACAGTACTGTTCCCCATATTGGAGAAGAGGCTTGCAAGCTGCACCTAGAGAGCTTTCGAAGCTACTTCCAGCCGCCTGTCGGGAGCTTATTAGTCGAGCGTCTTGCGTTGACACAGAAGTTATGCAGCTTCACAGGGCTCCTTTCTTATGGGTCCCAGCCAGGCAGGCGTCACTGGAGCCTGGGGTGCAGGCACCTTCCAGAGGGCACACAGCCAGTGGTGTGCTGCAGGGAACAGGCTTTTGTGTCACCCACATGCAGCTGCCTTAACGGGTATGGTGCGTGCACACAGGGAGACACCCTGCTAGGCCAGGGTCTGAGTGCACCGTGTCCGTTCCCACCATCATGGCCTGGAAGGCCATGGTCCGGGGGTCCTCGTGTGTGTGGCTGCAGCCTCCCCACACATTACTCTTTACCCCTCCTTTCTTTTCTCCATATCCAGTTGCTTTCCCGTCTCCTCTCCGTCCACCCTCACCCCAGGTTCCCGTGCACTGATGTAGCCTTGGGGTGAATGAGTGGGGCTGGTGGGAACCCTCGTGTGTGTGGGCAGGTCAGGCCCTGGGGCTGGCCACAGGTGGGTGTGCAGCTCCAGGACTGCCAAGCGCCTCCGCTTCACTCGCAGGGGCCATCTTGTCCCCGACATAACCTGCTCTCTTGTGGGGTGTGCTTTGATTCCAGCAGAGGCGTTTGAGTAAAACAAACTGCGCTGTTGAGCTGGGGGGAACCCAAGTAGCTGATCTCTGGTAAGGCCTCTACCATTTTGCAGATTTTATTTATTCCACTTAATAAGGCGGCTTGTGGAGGTTGGAAGCAGATGTCACGAATCCTCTGTCTACGGAGCCATAAATCGGAGCGCGTGGCACTTGGATGCCACACGTCGTCTGAGTTGTTTGCAGCGTATTTAATTAAAACAGATTGCAGCATTGCCAGCTGCACAGTGGAACAAGGAGAGCCCAAGCCGAGGTCACAGTGGATCTGGAACGTTCTTAACTTGCCCTTTCGGTCACCGTTCCCTCTCCTGCCTTCCTCTCCGTTCCTTCTGTGAGGCTTGGGTGGCAGGCGCTCCCTGGCACAGCATCTCCTTGCAGGGTTATTTCCTCACTCTTGAATGCCTCGGAGTAAGGAGCCTGGAAGACCGCCCTGTGCAAGGTGGCGAGGCACAAGAGAAAACCTGGAGAGTTCCGAGGAGTCAAAGCAGGCACTTGAAGGGGCTAAGAGCTGTCTTGTAGTTGACCATGCTCTGAACTCCTGGGTGGGGCAGCTGGACAGGTGATCAGCACAAATCAGGAGGCACAGATGGCTCTTGAGAGAAGCTTCAGGTGAGACGCCAGTGCTGCCCCAAAGTGGACAGGTTCTCCACACCACCTGTCAACAAAGACACAGTGACTACTGTATATTGCGGAACTGTGACATGGTCCTGCATTCACACAGCAGCTGTGGGTGGGAATTGTAAGTGAGCGCGTTAGACTGTACATCCTGTCCTGTCCTGGGTGGACCCAGGACCTCGCACATGCCAAATAAGCACTCCACTCTGACCTACATCCCCAGCCCACTGGGCCCACAAATGCTCTTCAAAGCTGAGGTCAGAGGTCCACCTTTGTTGAGGTCACACAGCTGGTAGGTGGATACTAGAATCTGGACTCTAGTTCTGTGCCTACAAATGAAGTCTTCCCTGCACTGGGGGCCAGCACTTAGGAGGCTCACTTCTAACGTGTATCTCGTGCTGCTGGGAGCTGGCCAGGCCCACCTGGGGGAGCCACTGCCCTGTAGAATTGTTCACCATGGCAGATGAGGGCGGACTTTCTCCTTCTTCCACCTCGCCTCTGCCTGTCCTCCCCAGCCACCGGTGTCTCTGCCCGTCCTCCCCACCCGGCCTCTGCCCGTGCTCCCCAGCCACCCGGTCTCTCTACCCGTCCTCCCCAGCCACCCGGCCTCTCTGCCCGTGCTCCCCAGCCCACTGTCTCCTCCGCAGCCCTCACACCGCACCACGGCACTCTTGAGCTCTGCCAGCCACATCGCTGTAGACTGGGGTTTCGCTGTTGGGCCTCATTTGCATCCTGCTAATTACTAAGCATGTTAATTACCTTTCTGTGTGTTTGCTGCCTGTGTGCATTTCCTTTTCTGGGAGATATCTGTGCTTTGCGGGTCTTCTGTCACAGTGTTTATTTTTCCTTCAGTGCTTTGTAAGCAATTGCCTGTAACCGATGAGCCATCTCTCTGCCCCTCTTCACTGCTTTGGGGGTTCAGTAAGGAGTTCAGTTTGCGAGCTTGGGGCTGCTTGGTGGATGGGTCTCAGGGGGGACAGTGCCTTATGGGCGGGAGAAGGATCTTGTGCCCCGAGGATGGGCAGATTGTGCTTAGGCCCCGAGATTCTCCTGGGTTCAAGTTCTGCCCTCTTCATTGATCACTGGCTGAGTGGGGGCAGGGGATCTTGGCTTCTGGGCCTGTTTTTCTTTCTTAGAATGAGACCTGAACCTGCCCCCCAGGGAGAGTGAGGGGAGTGTGGTATCCCTGGGAGGCTCTGCAGACAAGAGGCTGTCCTGACGACTGGAGGCTGCCTCAACCTGTGGGCTTCCCAGAGGAGGAAGGCCAGCAGCACTATAGAAGCACAAAGGAATGTGTCTCCTAGCCTCTCACACGCATGGCATTGGGAGAAGTATGCTCTCCTGGGCTGGGCAGTGTCCCCTCAATGTGGAGAGAGTGGCCAGAACCTCTCTGATGCAGTGATGTACACAGCCTGCAGTGAGTGACCACCTGTGGTTAAAGGCCTCCTGGTATCCTGGCCTTTCACTTGCCACTTCCTTCCTATCAGAGAAGGTCCTCCAGGGACCTGTGAGGGCCATGGTTTGCGTATCTGCAGGGCATCCTTGCTGTATGCTTAGGGGGACACTTGCCTGGAAGGCAGTCTATGTACTTTTGGGGGGATACTGTTCTGGAAGGCAGAATCTGTGTACTTTGGGGGACACTGTGGTCTGGGAAGCAGGGTCCATGTACTTTGACCTCTGAACCCTTGTCTTCTTGGGCTGGAGTTTAGTCTCCTCCTTGTTCTGTGGTGACTATGGCAGGGTGGCCTCGGAGAGCGAACTTGCTGTCACTGGTCTGCCTGGGGAGGAGTGTGAGTCAGGACCTCCGTGCTCTGCACCCAGAAGCAGCAGGCCGAGCACCCCTCTAGAGGGGCTCTCCCCTCACATTCTGTCTGGTGGTGGCCGTGTTGAGGATCTCCAGGTTTTTCTGGAATATGGTTGGCTTTTCTGTTTTGTGTTTTTATGACTTTCATGTGTGTGGGCACGTGTGGGCGGGTGCCTGTGGAGGCCAGAGGACAACCTTAGGTGTCAACCCTTTTGGTATGTTGTATACCTCTCTTTGAGACAGAACTTTCTGGCTTGGAGCTCACTAAGTAGGTTAGACTAGAATCTTCCCCTCCTCCCCAGCCCTCCCCTCCCCCATCTCCGTGTTCCCAGTATGTACCACCACTCTTTCTTTCCATGGGACCTCATGGTTGCAAAGCAAATAGTTTACCTCTGAGCCATCTCCCCAGCCCTTGCTCAGCTCTTTCTAGAATGTAAGCTTGCAGGAGGCCAGTGGGTGGCTTCTTCATATCCCTTCCCATGGACACCTCCCAGGATGCCCTTCTCCACCATGATCACATGGCAGGGTTTGTGGTGGCCTTGGGGTTGGTTTCATGTTACCCAGGGCCTACCTGGGATGGCAGTGTGGCTCTTTCCTGCTGACCAGCAGGGAGTAGAAGCCACAGCAGGGGTTTGGGAGATGCCTTTCTATGCCTCAGGGAGGACAGTCACCTCACCTCCACCCTGACTCTCTTGGTTCTATCTTGCAGGCTCAGCTGTCCCAGGCCCTGGAGGAGCTCGGAGGCCAGAAGCAGAGAGCCGACGCAGTGAGTCTTGGGCATCCTGTGGCCTTGGGCAGCTGGGCTTGGGGTTCAGACCTTGTGAATCAGACAGAGCCCAGACACATAGGAACCCCTTCCCCATCAGGCACTAGCCTGCAGCCTGCTTCATGGTCATGGTGCTTCTCTGGTATCAGAAACTCAAGAATGGACAGGGCTGGGCTGGAAACAGTCCTGTGTCACACTGTCTCACAGATGAGATACTAGTGTGTGAGAGCCTGGATGAGCCGTGAGAGTAGCCGGGAGGGCTAGGCCATAGACTGGGTGTGGTGGCCAGCAGCGAGGGTGGAAGGGGGCCTTGTAGACTGTTAGGTGGTTACCAGACTGCGCATGAGAGAAGAGAGCACAGCAGTGAGTGTGGAGGAGGGCCCTGTAGACTGTGGGGTGTGGTGACCAGCAGTGAGTGTGGGAGGGTCTCTGTGGCCAGGAGGGGTGCCCTAGTGCCCCCCTCATCTCCAGGCGTGGCTTCATCCTCAGGCATCTTCAGCAAGGGCTTGTTTGGTGTTAATGGTGGGTAACCATGTGTGGGGTGGGGCTGGATTTTGAGGATCTGTGTGTCCATGTGCACCGCCTGGGGAGACCGTGGTGCTCTGCACATCCATATGGCTGGCTTCCTCGGCATTGACCTGAATTGGAGCATGCCCAAGGGCCTTGTTTTCATAATCTATTCAAGGCCAAGTGGAATTAGAAATGAGTTGTGCTAAGCACATGCCAGGCCCCGGGCTTTATGGCTGAGTAACTTGCCAGTCACCCAGGGTCTCCTTGGGTCTGCAGCCCCCGGTCTTCAACACAAGTGTGCACACCCTGGCCCTGACCTTCTCCCCCTGCTCTGTGTCCTTTTTCTGGGTGTGCAGTACAGAAGTTGGGCCTTGGGCAGCCCCTGAGACCCTGGATCAAAGGGGCCCTGCACTTGGCATGGGTGCTGGGAAGCACACTTAGGCGGGCGCCCTTGGAGTCTCTTCTGCTCTGTCTTCACACTCTTGGGGTCTGGGACATGCTGGTGCCCCGCCTCCACAGTGACTGACTTGAATCTTGGGGGCTTCCAGCATGGTGGTGATGTTACTTCCACATTGTTCTAGTTGGGATCCTATTCAAGATTTGCACCCTAGTCTGTGTGTGTATATGTGTGTGTGTTGTATATATGAGCATGTGCACATACATGTGTCAGCACGTGTGTGCATGTGTATGCAAGTGTGCGCGCGTGTGTGTTGTGTATATGAGCATGTGCACATATGTTTGTGTGTCCGCACACATGTGTAGAGTACACATTGTGTGTGGTGCTTATGGAGGTTGACGTTGGAGTCTTTCTCAGTTGCTCTCCATCTTCTTTGTGAGAGTCTCTCATGGAGCCTGGAGCTCTCCAGTTCGTCTAAACTAGGAAGCCAATAAGCCTGTCCTCTCCACCCAGAGCAATGTGTCATGCTCTTCACGGAGGCAGTGGGGAGAGAAGTACCCTGAAGAAGGGTCCAGGGAACGGTAGTGGGGTCTGCCTCAAGGCCTCCTTCCTCCCCTTCCTGCATTGGGTCCTGCCATCAACCTCCCTTCCCATCATCTGTGCAGAGCAGGCCCCAGACCTGCCTTCCTCCGATAGACCTGAAGTTGTGAGTGAGGTGCCTATCACAGGGCCTACAGATGACAAACACCACCCATGGGAGCATCTCTTCCCTGTCAGAGGTGAGAGTACAGCAGCCTGCTTGTCCCGCCTCGGACAGGAAGGCTGTGTGGAGAAGTCACCCAGGGTGTTGGAACATGGCCCTGATCCCCCAGCCTGCTGTGTTCTCGCTTGAAGTGAGTTTGTGAGGAGGAAAGCAGGATCTCAGGGTCGTGCGCTAATTGTGGATGGCAGGACAAAGGCAGTTTGACTTTGTGTTATTAATTAGCCACCCCACACTAATCAGTGAGCATGAGCATGGCTCCTGCTTGCTTTTTACATGCAATTAATATCACAAGGAAAGATGTCCTGGGCTGGGCTGGTGTCGTTAGCATACCTCATCCTAATTAGGCACAGCCAGCAGAGGTTGGAGAAATGAGGTTTTTGATTACAACCATAAAAAGTCCTCCAATAGTTTATGTACTTCAGGGAGTAAGAACTGGGGATTTATTTTCTGATTTAATAGACATTAACCCCCCCACATCCGGTGTAATTAAGCAGTCATTTTCCTTGATCCCCATTTTGCCCTGATGGCTCCTGGTTGCCCCATTTTCTTGCTCCCAGAGGAGCTTTAGGCTGGCAAATCAGTTACCCTCATTGCTGTGAGCAGTTTCTGACAAGAAGCAACTTAGGGAAGGAAAGAGTTGATTTGGGGGTAGAGTCCATCATGGGAGGAAGGCATGGCAGATGGGTGGGGTGGAGCTAGTCACATGTCACCCGAGTCAGGAAGCAGAGGCTATTCCCCCAGTGAGACACTTTCTCCAGCAAGACTGGACCTCCTAATGGTTCCCAACTTTCCCCAACAGTGCCACTAGCTGGGGACCAAATGTGCAAAGACACAAGCCTGTAGGGGGCATTTCTCATGAAAACCACAAGAGGCAGGGTTGAGGGCAGTCTGTCCCAAGAAAGTGGAGGTGGTGGGATCGTGCCCAGCACCCATTCCCCAGGTCAGTCTCCTGTGGTCCTTTCCTTCTGTGGGGCTGCTCTGAACTCAGCCAGCAGTGGATGCTCCAGAGGCAGGTTCTCAGCAGCACACTCC
Source organism: Zapus hudsonius (assembly GCA_004024765.1). NCBI lineage: Eukaryota > Metazoa > Chordata > Mammalia > Rodentia > Dipodidae > Zapus > Zapus hudsonius. The sequence continues at coordinate 2,629 of PVHP010031924.1, read as the reverse complement.
CCGCGGTTCCATATAGAGGACTTGGGCTTGGTGGACCTCATGTGTAGGGGAGTGTGTGGTCCCCAACATCATAACCTTGGGCTTATCAGAGGCAAGAGCTGTGTGGCATCCTGTCAGGGCCCATCCCCACCCTAGTAGACAGGGCAGATGCCTGGTCCTCCTGCTGCATGAGGTAGAGTGGAAGCCAGCCAGTCTTCCGTACTGGTAGCCATTGCCCCGTGGCCCCCGTGCCTGTCATCTCCCACCCTCTGGTTCTGAAGTGTCTCCTTGAGGTCTCTATATCTGCTCTGCTATGTTCCCCAGTACTAGTGCTGGAGGGACATGCAGGGTGGGGGGACCGAAAACTGGTTCTGTCGACTGGGCAGCCAGTTCACTTCCTGACAGCCTGTGGTGTCTGTCCTTGAGAGCCCAGTGTGAACTTGTCCTTGCCAGGAGGGCTCTTTGCAGCTAGAAATGTGTCATGAGTGGATCTGGAAGAGATTGGGGCCTCCTGTCATGGCTGCTGAGCTGCTGTGGGGGCTGCAGCATCCACCTCCACCTCATTCTTAGTGTGACCAGTGAGGCCCTCTGCAGACCTTCCAGCTGGTGTACCCAAGCCTTTCTCACAGTCCTGGCGAATGTGACCAGCTCAATGATGTCCACTAAGCCCTTCTCTGGGCCTGCTTCTGAGGGGACAGGAAGGACCATGACATGTGTCTCAGGCCGTTCTTACTGCGGCCCGTGTCTCCCTCCAGGCTGGAGCAGAAGTGGGAGAGAGCTCAGCTTGGGATCTCCCCTGACCCCTCCAAGTAGCAGTGGCCAGGCCCACTGCCACCTCAGCTTCCTCTGTAATCCACCCAAGGCATCTGTCCACAGTGGGCTTTGGAGAGCTGGCCACAGCCTGAGAGCCCTCCAAACCCTACACTGTCACCAGCACCTGAGTACTTAGCGTGGATGAAGACTTGCGCCTGTCGAGGAAACGACTGAGGAGACGGCATGGCTGAGTGTGCACGGACCATCATGCCCACTCTAGTGCCCACCGGCGAGGAGGGCAGGTTGCCCAGTTCCTGCTCTGGCATTACTGTGTAGAATTAGGTATGACCCCTGGGATCAAAGCAAGCTTTGCCCAAGTTAAGCTGCAACACATGGTCTCCATTGAAAGGTTGTGCCTTGCTCGGGAGGTGTCCATGAGCAGCTTTGGCATGAATGCTCCTGGAAACTTCAGGACCAGCGAGAAGCTGGCCTTCAGGCCTGTGTGGAGAGGAGGGGCCTGGGCAGGTTTGGGGAGCTGGCCATGCCATTTCTGCCACAGCAGGGCTTTATGCTCTTTGCAAGCCTCCCAGGGAGCAGGCATCTGTCTTGGAGGGTCCCCAGTTCATGGGGTCTCAGCCACCCTGCTTTTTGCTCTCCCTTGGGAAATAGCCTTTTGTCCACCTTGGCTAAGAAGTGTGTCCATCTCTGTCACACCAAGATTGCACCTCTCTAACATGACCGAAGTCCAGACCAAAGTCTATGAGAACCATGCTGTTGAGAAGCTCCAAGCCAGACTAGTCAGAAAGAAGGGAGATGATACACCAATATCAGGAGTGAGAAGAGCAACAGTGACATTTCTGTCCTGCTTGTGTGTGTGTGTGCATGTTCAGACGTGCAGGTGTGCATACAGGTGTGTGTGTGCACAAGTGTGTGTACGTGTTCAGATGTGCGCACAGGTGAGTATGTGCGCGGGTATGTGTGTAGGTGTGCGCACAGGTGTTTATGTGTGCAGGTGTGCATGGGGCCAGTGGTCCATATTGGGTGTCTTCCTTGATTGCTCTCCATCTTCTTTTTTGAGACATCATCTCTCACTGAACCTGGAGCTCACCAGTTCAACCAGACTAGCTCCCCAGCAGGCCCCAGGGATCCTCCTGTCTCCGCCTCCCCAGCGCTGGGAGAACAGGCAGGCATGGGCCCTGTGCCCGGCTTTTACGTGGGTGCTGAATATCTGAACTGAGGTCCTCACACTTGTGGGGCAAGTGTTCTACCCACTGAGCAATCTTCCCAGAGCTGCATGAAGTCCATTTTATCTACATTTTTTTTTAAAACGTGATTTCTGGGGATTACTTTGTGGAATTAGGTGCTGAGGATTCAGGTATAGGTCCTTAGGAAGGCAAGCACTTGACCGGCTAGCCTGTCTCCCTGACCCTCTTACTTGCTGTGTTCTGTGGTGGCAAAGCTAAATCCATGATGGGAGATTCAGGTGGTCCATCACAGCTTCCGTCCATCTTGAGACACCTTTGAATGCTGTGTGAGGGGGGAGGGGTCCTGCTTCTTTCTCTGACATGGATTGTCCCTTCATCTCAGCCACATTTGCTGAAGAGACTCCCTGTTCAGTGGTCTTGGCATCTTGTTGAAAACCAGCTGATCGTATGGCTTTGAGATTACCACTCTGTTCTACTCTGTCTGAGCGACTTTCCTCAAACCACTGCCACAGTGTTTGGTTAGTGTATCTCCGTATGAAGTTGGTGTAAACCTTTCAACTTTGTGCCCTCATCAAAATCGCCTTGTTTATCAGAGTTCCTTGCAATTCCACATGACTTTTAGTGTATGTTTTCCCATTTTTCAACTTTTTATTGTTAGCTTCCATAATTATAGTCAATAAACCATTATGATT
>PVHP010031923.1:0-20569 GCA_004024765.1 Zapus hudsonius | reverse complement strand
ACCTTCGCCATCTTCACCACAATTCTTTTTAAAAACTTTTTATTGACAGCTTCCATAATTATAGATAATAAACCATGATAATTTCCTCTCCATTCCCACTTTCCCCCTCTCTAATCCATCCTCCATCATATCCCTTCCCCCATCAATTAGTCTCTGTTTTGTTTTAATATCACCATCTTTCCCCCCATTATGAAGGTCTTAGTGTCAGATACTGCAAATTCATGAATATCAAGGCCATTTTGTGTCTAAAAGATTGCATTGTAAGCAGTCCTATCCTTCCTTTGGCTCTTAAAATCTTTCCTCCACCACTTCTGCAATAGAACCTGAGCCTCAGGAAGTGTGATAGAGATATCCCAGTGCTCAACACTCCATTGTCACTTCTTCTCAGCACTATGGTATCTTTTGACTTATCCCAGTGGTCACCACCATCTGAAAAGAGATCTAGCCAAAAGTGAGAGTAGCATTAACATATGGGTATGGATATATATATATATATGCATATATATATGTATATATATTTTTGGTTTTTTGAGGTAGGGTCTCGCTCTAGACCAGGCTGACCTGGAATTTACTCTGTAGTCTCAGAGTGGCCTTGAACTCACGGTGATCCTCCTATCTCTGCCTCCCGAGTGCTGGGATTAAAGGCGTGTGCCACCACGCCCAACTTTGGGTATGGATATATATTTTTTAAAGTGCTTACAAGGCAGTTTGGTGGACATGATATATGTATTCAGCCAGACAACAGCAGGTATTATTTCCCTAGGGCTCATGACCTCCCCACCATAGGCTTTTGACTAGGTCTTCAGTACCAAGCATGTATTCCCTCCCTTGGAGCAGACCTCCAGTCCAATTAGAGAACAGTTGGTTTTCCCCACAACAGAAGTACCACTATTGCCTCAGTTGGTACATTTGGCCTGGCTGGCCAGTCGAAAGGCTTGCAAGGTCCACTGCTGTTCACCACCATTGATGACTTCAGACTCCCACAAGACTACATGTAGCCATAGCTTTTTCCAGCTTTCTGTCAGCTGGTTAACAGGGAAGAGGTTTCCTGCTCAGCTCAGTGACCTGTAGCCCAAGCATGTGTGTGGTCTTCAGCAATAGAGTCTTACCATCTCATTCTGGTGGGCAACCATGAGCCTTGGCAATGATGTGTAATATTTTGGGGGCTTCAAGTACCTCCCTGGCCAACAACTTACTGAAAGGTATCCCATCCCTGGCACTGAAATTTTTCTAGTAACAATCTATGACCTATAGGTGGGCCATTATCCAAAGAAGTAGGCTTCCATATGGCTTATTCTAAACCTGTTAAATTTTGGTTAACCCTCCTCCGGCCTTTCCTTTACTCAATCCCTTCTACTTACCTTATTTAGGCCATTGTACTCCTAGTCATCTAATCATTTACTTACATATGTATAATACTCTCTTCTTAAATCTCACCTCTCCTCCCTCCCTTACAGCCTCTTTCTAGCTTACTGGCCTCTACTACCGACTTTTACTCCAACTCACATGCAATCTAAATATTTGTAGCTAGGATCCACGTATGAGAGAGAGCATGTGGCTTTCTGAGCCTGGGTTATAGTCCTTTCCAGATCCATCAATTTCCCTGCAAATTTCATAATTTCATTTTTCTTTACTGCTAAATAGAACTCCCTTGTATAAATATACTCCATCTTCATTACCCATTCATCAATTGAAGGATACCTAGGTTGGTTCCATTTCCTACCTATTGTAAAAAGAGCTACAATAAACAGGGATGAGCAAGGATCTCTGAGGCAGTGTGTAGAGTCCTTAGGATATATGCCAAGGAGTGTTATGGCTGGGTCATATGGCATTTTTTAGCTGTCTCAGGAACCTCCACACTGCTTTCCACCAGTTTACAATTCTACCAACAGTGTGTATAAGGGTTCCTCTTTTTCCACATCTTTGCCAGCATTTATTGTCATTTGTTTTCTTGATTCTGACATGACTGAGATGGAATCTCAGAGTAGTTTTAATTTGCATTTCCCTGATTGCTAAGGAGGTTGATCATATTTTTAGATGTTTATAGGCCATCTGTATTTCTTCTTTTGAGAACTCTATTTAGTTCTGTAGCCCATTTTTTTATTAGATTGTTTGCTTTCTTATTTTTTAGTTTTTTGAGTTCTTTGTGAATCCTGGATATTAATCCTCTGTCAGGTGTATAGCTGACACAGATTTTCTCCAATTGGGTAGGTTGCCTCTTTGCTTTATTCATAGTGTCCTTTTACTTTCATGAAGTCCCAATGGTTGATTAATGGTTTCACTTTTCAGCAACTGGGGTTATATTCAGAAAGTCATTGCCTCTGCCAGAATGTTGAAGTGTTTCCCCTACTTTTTCCTCTAGTAATTTCAGAGTTTTAGGACTGATGTTAAGGTCTTTGATCTGTTTGAACTAGATTCTTGTGCATGGAGAGAGATAAGGATCTATTTTCATCCTTCAGTTTTCCCAGCACCATTTGTTAAAGAAGATGTCTTTTCTCCAATGAATTTTTTGGCATTTTTGTCAAAAATCAGATGGCTGTAACTGTCTGGGTTTACATCAGTGTCCTCTATTCTATTCCATTGATCTATGTATTTGTTTTTGTGCCAGTACCATGCTGTTTTTGTTACTATGGCTCTGTAACATATCTTAAAATCAGGTATGGTGATATCGCCAGCCTTATTTTTGTGGCCTAGAATTGTTTTGGCTCTTCAAGGTTTTTTTGTGCTTCCAAATGAATTTTAGGATTTTTTTTCTATTTCGGTGAAAAATTTAAATGGATAAGAGGTATATTTTGAATCATGTTTTTCTTTATTGTGTATTTTATAAGATCATGTTTACAACCTTATTTTTATATAAACTATATTTAAATTCAGAAGCTTATTTTTCTAATTTATTATTAAAATAGTTGAAGCTGCTAAAAATTAGACATCTGGAAGGGAATGAACATTGGAGGAAAATAAAAATAAAATATGGTAGTGTTCCTTCTCTCTAAGCATTTGTAATATATTAAATTTACAAAACACTAATTAAGTTGTACAGATTGCTTTTAACTATTTCTGTTATTTGCTTCATAAAATCAAGATTATAATTGAAATATTAGAAGTTATCAGATCATTATAAAAATTTTACAATCAATGATGTGGTCCAGAGAGCCTGCATTTCTGGAGATTCTTGGCTGTTAGGCTTTTTGACAGCTGAATTTCTGCTTTCTTGTTTTCCTGTTTCTACGTATTGGAAAAACAACTACACCGTTCCTTGTTTCACCTTACAGTGGTGAAACCATAAGTGTATATCCTTATGCTGTGTCTTCAGAGCTGGTGATCTTGAACCAGTTATTCTCTAGCTTCATTATCTTCTGCTTAAATGGATATGTTCCACTATATAATTGCAGAGGGCTTTTCTAGGGCTATGACTTTTTTCATTCATAGTAATATTTTTATAATACTTGAAAATTAATTTTATACAACAAACTTTAGGTCTTTAAATTCATAAAAAATGATATATTTAAAGAATTTTCATCTATGGTGTCTTTATCCTTCCTTCCTTCCTTTTTTTTGAGACTGAGTCATGTTATGTTGCTCAGTAGGCTGCCCTGGAACTTCTAGGTGCAAATTATCCTTTGGCTTCAGCTTTCCCGAGGTGCTGGGACTATGTAGTTATGTGTGTGAATCAGTTAGTAACTCTCTATATCTTTCTTGTAAAAAGTCATCTCAATGTCTGAATTTATTTGTGGAGTGGGTTTATGAGTATTGTAGAGTGCATGTTTGGTGTGTGCACAGGTTAAACCCATGTGTGGAGGCCAGAGGAAGACATTTAGTGTCCTCCCTAATCCCTCTGTTGTTTTATTTTCCTGATTGTTGGTTTTTCCATTACACTGGCTGACCAGGGAGCCCCTTTGTCCCCTCAGTACTAGACTTTTAGGCATGAGTGGCAAGACTCAGTTTCTAATGTGGGTACTGGGGATTGAATTCACATCGTTGTGCTTGTGCTGCAAGACTTTTACCAATGAGCCATCTCCCCAGCTCCTGCAGATTTCCTTATCTGAGTTTGTAAGCACAGTTCTTTTCTCCTGCACCTTTTTCTGTTCCTATGCCAGATTGGAAAATGAGATAGAAGAAAGTTAAGTTGTGATATAAACTAGCTAACTTAGAGGAAAATATTAATTAGGTTTTTAGTAGAAAGTTAATTTCTCAGTTGTGAATATCAAAGAAAATAATGGCTTATCTTTTAAGATATTTTTTTACCAATTAAAACCTAGTGGATGGGGGCTGGAGAGATGGCTCAGTGGCTAAGGCACTTGCCTACAAAGTCTAACAACCTGCGTTCGATTCTCTAGTACCCATGTAAGCCAGATGCACAAAGTGGCACATTAATTTGGAGTTAGTTTGCAGTGGCTAGAGGCCCTGGTGGGTCCATACTCTCTGTCTCAGTCTGTGTGTCTCTCTGTATCTATCTGCCTGCAAATAAATAAATTAAAATAATATTTTTAAAAAAGCCCTAGTGGAGGGACTGGGGAGATTACTCAGTGGTTAAAGGCACTTGCTTGTAAAGCCTGATGGCCTGGTTTTGAGTCCCCAATACTCATAAAAGTGTGGGTGTGGAGTTCATTTGCAGGGGCAGGAGGCCCAGACACACTCATACTCTCTTTCTCTTTCAAATATATAAATTAAAAAAAAAAATCAAAACCCTAATGGAGGGCTAGATAGATGTGGTTTAGGAAGAGATTTGCTTAGTATGCAGAAAGCCCTGGACTTGTGTCATGGGAAATTTTTTACTGGGGTGACCTGAACTCATGCCTATTTATCCCAGCTAAGGCTCAGTTGGCACAACAAAGTATGATTGCACCAAAACTAGTTTTGGTGAACCAATGAGTTTATTGGGATTACTTACAGAGCAGGGTGAGGGGTTGCTTATAGGAACAATAGGTGTCTCCAAGGCAGCTGCATCTCTGAAGAGCCCACCCAGCATGGGTGAGGACTCATGGAGCACCCTGCACACGCTTGGCTGGTCAGAGAGTCTCTCCCCAAGCACTTGTTTTCTTTTTATATAACCTTAGGGAGTGGTGTTGCAACCATTTTCCCAGACATGCTGACTTCCCTAGTCTCCTCAGGAGGAAATTGCTATATAGCAGCTGGCTTCTCAGCACTACAAAGCAAAATAGAACAAACATACAGTCACCATGTATCTGATGGACTGGCCTGGTGGTGCACACCTGTAATCTCAGCATTGGGAGGTGAGGTAGCAGGACTGAGTGTGAAGCCAGCTGGGGCTGCATAGCAAATATGAGGCCAGCCTGAGTTCCATAGCATGATACTGGCTTAAAAAATAACAACAAACAAACCAAAAACCATGATCTAGGTAGCTCACTGGTAGAGTTGTTTCCTAGTGTATATAAGGGCTCGAGTTCCATCTCTAGTACTGGAGGAGAATACCAAATGTAATCTCATTATTGATAAGCTAAATTGACAGAAAGAAAAATTAATGAATGTGGGCAAAAGGTAATTCTTCAGCTATTATTGATTGCTGGGAATACCATGTTAGAAAATAACATTTAAAAATTATTTATTATTTAAACAGAGAGAGAAGGAAGAGAGGTAGGGGGGGAGAGAGAGAGAGTGGGCATACCAGGGCTTCCAGCCACTGCATATGAACTCCAGATACTTGTGTCACGTCAATCTGGCTTTACTTGGGTATTGAATTGAACCTGGGTTGTTGGCTTTGCAGGCAAAAGCCTTAACCACTGCGCCATCACTTCAGCCTGGAAATAGATACATTTCTTTTTATATTTTATTTTTGTTAGTTTATTTCTATCTTTATAGCAGTGTTTGTGTTTCGTTGTTTGTGAAGAAGCAATTATGAGATTTTACCTGTTTACCAGTATAATGCATTCATTTTTAAGAAGATTAAAAAGAAAAAGTAAAGACACATATGTTATTAGATGCACTTTGTTTATACAAGGTTTTCAGATGTCAGAATTTTTGTGAAATTGCTGAACTCTTAATGCATAGGAAAGGGTATAAATGCATGTGTTATGACTAAAGTTTCTCCTCTTCTTTGTTTATTCAAGTGTGTTAAATCTTTTCTGGCTCCAGAAAATCTGGGCCTATTTTATGTAATATTGACAGGGCCACTGAATAATTCTAACAAAGAAAACATTTAATTCCATTTATCTCTGTTAATGTTAAATGTAAATGTTAAATTATCTTATTTTTCATGGGTTCTGGGGAGTCAGTCTTGGCAGTCTCTGGCCTGAAAAGCTCTCATGCTTATGTGGCATGCTCTCTTAACATAACAGTTGGAGCCATCTTTCTAGCCCAAGTTTTTTTGTTTTTTTTTAATTTATGTCTTTATCCAAAAAAGCACATTCATGTAACAAAGAACTCAATAATTATTGATGTAAAACTTCAAGATAGAGATTGCCAATAGGGAATAAGCTTGATTAACACAAACTAAGATTCTTTGAAGAAAAATTGAACACTTTTCAGCCTTTTGGTCAAGAACAAGTATTAAAACTATAATCTACCTACTCCTGCTGTATAGTGAATTCTGCAGTAAACACCACTAAAGAAATGCATAGATATGTCCACATACGCATCGACACATATTTGAATACTGAAGGTGTATTGTCAAAATCACATAGGTCAGAAGTCCTACGAACGCTAGTGAGCATTGAAAATTTTTCAGTAAAATGTCTCCGCTGAAGGCACATTTTTGAACTCATAGAGCAACTGTGGGAAAGCCTATTCTACCAAGGAACAAGTCCATGTGCATATGTGAATTCACACAGGTGAAAAACCCTACGTGTTCACTGAATGTGGGAAGGCCTTTAGTGACAGGTGAAATCTTCGTAAACATTAGTTAATTCACTTTTGTCTCTCAGAAATAGGATACAACTTCCCCAAGTTCTTTTTTAAGAGAGGAATTGTGGTAGACGCATCCTTCAGCCATACTGGAGAAAATTCTAGATGCAAAAGCCGGAGCTGCATTAAGACAGTGCGTGTGGCCCATATACTGTTACAGTTGAGCTCTTCTGATCATTTGCTTCTTCACTTAATATGGGTGATCTTAAGCTTTCCATTCTGTTTTTAAGCCGTCCTGTTTTCTAAGCCACATTTGTCAGCATGATTTATAAGCAATATTCTGAAAGATTCTTACATAGTTCTCTTTGCATAAGTGAGTTCTAACTTGGGTTTGACCCCTCTACAAGACCTCTTGTTATAACTCTCAATGTAATTATATAGTTTAACAGTATATTAAATAGATAAGTGAGATAATTAGCTTGAAAGATTATCTTATAAACTGTTAAATACTTTAGATTTTGTAAAAGTAAATTGTTAAAAACTGCTGTCAAACCTGCTATAATATACCTATAAAAATTGGAGAAAAACTTTCAAAAATCTGGAAGGAGTTTTGCATTCATGTCATGTTTGTGCTGTGTTTATTTATATCTTTTAAAATAAATTAAATTCAATAATGATAAATCATGGGTCTTAGTTATGTAAAAAATAAATTAGCAAAATTAAGCTTGAAACCCTAAAACTAGTAAATAAAACACATTGAACAACATTAATATTTTGGGTACCAGCATTTCTTCCTTTTAATTCCCTAGCTCCCTATTCCAGTCAGATAATTTAAGGATTCTAAGTGTATATTAAGCAAATCAGTCTTGTGGGATTTGTCTTTATAACCAACCACATGATTAAGTAACTGTTCTTTTATTTTATATTTTATTTTTAATTTTTTTTCAAGGCAGGATTTCACTCTATCCCAGGCTGACCTGGAACTCTTTAGCCCCAGGCTGGCCTTAAACTCACAGTGATCATCCTACCTCAGCCTCCTGAGTTGTGGGATTTAAAGTGCTACCAAGCCCAGTTTACTTAAATGCAGAACTAGTATTCATTCATGTGTTCAGCAATAAGTATTTACAGAGCATGTATTAAGCGGCACTGTTAGAGGCTCTGGAAATGAGGTGGTGTATGAACTTGGTAATCAACCTTATATTTCTCTGGAGAGGGGGAAAGAGAGGCTAAAAAATAAATGTATGAACTAATGTATTAGGTACAAAAAAGTGTAGATACAAAGAAGTGTAATTGGTGGTGCACACCTTAAGTCTCAGCACTCAGGAGGCAGAGGTAGGAGGATCACTGTGAGTTCGAGGCTAGCTTGAGACTGCAGAGTGAATTCCAGGTCAGCCTGGGCTAGAGTTAAGTCCCTACCTCGAAAAAAAAATAATAAACCTTGTAGTATGTTACCTAAGTGTTTTGGAGTGAAAGGATAGTCAAAATGAGCTTTCTTTAAAAGCTCTTCAAAATAAGGTTGGGTATTATTGTCAAGTTAATTTAAAATAGATAGTAATAAAATAGATCGTGTCGATTGTAAGGTTGTAGGAAAATTTAAAACCTTGGCACTCTGCATTAATCTTTTCCTGAGTTATAGCTCCCCTCAGTGGTCATTGATAGAGTTGCAGCTTGTTCAGAGAAAGTGCTATTCCTGTAGATCAATCACCTTGCAGCAAAATCAAGTTACAATATTATGCCCAAACTTAACATTTTAAATGTGTTTCCACATTGCATACAGAAGAGTTAGTAATTTTAAATTGCCAAAGTTATTCTTGAAAAATATGGATTTTGTTCAAAAGTCCATTAATACATTGTTTTAACACTGAAAAAGCAGTATTAGAACAAGCTGAATTCCATTGAATTGAAGCCCAACACCTCTTTTCTTTTCTCTTTTCTCTTCTTTTCTTTCTATTCTTCTTTTCATTTTCTCTTACAGTCAATAAGGAATTTTTGTGACATGGTCCCATAGTAGTAATAGTAATAACAGTGAGGTGGGCTTTTGTCCGGATTTGTTTGGTCTTTTATTTTTGAGACAGTATCTCAGTTTGTATCCCAGCCTGGCCTGGAATTCACTGCATCTCAGGCTCCCTTCAAACTCATGGTAGTCCCCTGCCTCTTGCATGCTGATACAATAGGCATGAGCCACCACCCCTGAGGATCAGAGGTTCTAAAAGATTAAGCTTGATCATTTATTTTTCTTGATATTAAATATCTCAATAAAATAGAAAACTCTCCAAGATACATTACTTCTACCAATTTATTGGGAACTTAACTTGTTTAAGAACTATGTGGAATATTTCATATTCATCTCATTTTCTCATTGCAATAAACTGTGAATCAGATATGTAACCCTACTTAAAAGATTAAGTGAAGCTTAGACAGGTTAAGTTGTTGATGACTAACAGATGAGGATTCCATCCAGTCTTGTCTTTGTCCATTAAATTCTAACTTAATTGATGACACAGGTAAGTAGAAATATTTTGAGCTTGCAGAACCACAGAAAAGTTTTATTAGCCATCTTTATTAATAAACCTGTATGAAATAAATGTCTTAGAACAATAAAAGTAGTCTTTTAATATTTATCTTCAGTACAAAGGTTATCTGGACTAATTAACTGCTGTTACACATTATGTGATACAGTTTTAATTTTTTATTTTACTTAAGTAGAAACTTTGTATGCACAAATCATGAATTTATACCATCATTTTCCTTCTCCTAGCTTCCATTCCACTGAGGGCCCTCCTCAGCAGGATTGTTGATATTCAGTCTTCCTCTTGAGCAGCCTTCTTGTCTCCGTGTAAATTGAGCTAACTTCTGTTTCTGGTCATAAAGATTTCCCAATTTGGTCTGAGCTTTTTTCCTTGGACCAGGAAGTACATTATATGTAAGTCAACACTTTACAGTGGTTCTACTGCTTACAAGCTGGGTAGTTGTAGACAAGTTATTTAATCTTTTAGAACCTCTGTATCCTCAGATATCAAGTTACGTTATTAACATCTACTCCACAGGTTGAAGATTGTAAATAATGCATGTAGGGCTGGGAAGATAGCTCAGCAGTTAAAGGTACTTGCTAGTAAAGCCTGCCATCCTGGGCTCAGCTCCCCAATATCTACCTAAAGCTAGATGCACAAAGAAGCACATCCATCTGGAGTTTGTTTGCAGTGGCGAGGAGTCCTGGTGTGTCCATTCTCTCTCGTTCTTGCTCATACCCTCATGTTCTTTCTCTCTAAGCTTATAAAATATTAGAATAAAACTAATGTATGTAAAGCATCTTAGCCTGTAAGAACTGGCCTCTTTCAGAACTTTTCTATCTAGAAATTTGAAAAAATAACAAATGAAAAGAACTAGGTTGTTATATTTATCATTGCAAAATTTGTGTTTTTTTCTACCTTATACATTTATGTCTTCCATAACATCTAGACTTCATTGCATGTTAGAGCAATGACAAGGCATTGGTAAACATGTCATTAGTTAATATAATTTTTTTAATTAAATTTTTTTGTCTTTTCATTTACCCTTATAAATTAAGAACTGATTTTTAAACTAATTTTTTAAGAAGTAGTGATTTATCAATATTTATTATTGGACCCATCCTTGTATTTAATCACAGTATCATATATAAACTTACTTTAAAAATATGAATTTAAGATACCCTTTAGTTTGTATCATTTACAACCTACTGTAGCTACTGTGGTGGTTTGAAATATTCCTCATGGCCTCATGTGTTTTGAATACTTGGTCCCCAGCTGGTGGCAGTTTGGAAAAGTTGTTGGGCCTTTGAGAGCTGGAGCCTTGCTGGAGGAGGGCTTTGGGGTAACAGAGCCCAGCTCCAAGCCCCATATAGACCAGATGATGTGGAGATAAGACCAAGGTTTCCTGCTCAGACCTGCCATGCTTTCCCCACCATAATGAAACATTCCCGTGAAACTGTAAGCTGAAACAACCCCATTCCTTCCATAAGCTGCTTCTGGTCAGGTGATTGTCCAGGTAATGATAAGATAACTGCTCCTGCTACCAAACTAAGAACATGCTATAATCCTTATTCCTATCTACTTTGTAGTAATAAAAAGTATTGTCCAGTGGTGTGAGATTTAGGGTCAGATTCATGACTTTTATTTCTAATTTTGTGTCTATTGCTAGTGTTTTTTAAAAACGTTTTATTGACAGCCTTCATACATATCCACCATACACACTAATCGTAATCCCTTCTCACCACCCTCCTGTGTCACCCCTCTTCATCCCTGGTACAAGTGTTTTAAATAAACTATTTTTTCTCTTCCAACAAATAATAATAATATCAACAATAATAATTAACACGCTCTATGAGTACTATAAAGTGTTTCCAGCCCACATCTTGATAGAATGGCTCAGAATTTATTTGATATGTTGAAGTTCACTGTAGATTTTATACAAAGACCATTTGGGGAGCAAATTCATAAGGTAACCGATTACCCAGTGGATTAAAATTAAAAATACCTACTATAAAATATGTTTTCCCCTTTTGTAACTTTTAATTTTTATTTATTTGAATCTATGTGTGTGCACGTGCATTTATGTATTTCAGAGTCTCTTGCTACTGTAAATCAACTCCAGATGCATGTGCCACTTTGCATCTGTCTTTATGTGGGTGCTGGCATTTAATGGCTGAGCTATTTCCCTTTTTAATATCCATTATGCTGATGTTTATTCACCCAGGTAAATGCCATTGTGTGTTTTTTAATGTAAAGTACAGCAATTATATTTAGATGTTTTTCCTTGCTTGTACTATAGATTACCCAAAGAAGTCTAGATCTTGTATATTTGTAATATAACTTTGACTTTCAACTATCTAAATGCTTTTTATTATTTTTAAATTTATTTTCAATCATTTTCTGATGATATGTACTTCACACTGCCCTCCATTATCCCCCTCAGGCCCACTGTACTGTTATCATCACTTACCAGTGGCTCCACCAGAGAAGAGAATGACTACCTCCCCAAGCAACCATTCATTGTCATTAGTCCCTCTAAGCTCCGCCTATTCATAACAGAATGGTGACAGGCTCTATCATGTGCAGGTCTGGAGCAGGTACCCACAGCTGTTGTGAGCTCCCGAGTGCAGTGTCCTCATGGTGTCTGGGTGATAGAGTTCCACAATGCTGCATACCACCCTCTAGCTCTCACATTCTGTCTCTTCTTCGTGATGTTCCTTGAGTCCTGGAGGGGATGCTGTGTGTGTCTTTTGCAAGGCCGAGCACTCAGTCACTTATTTTCAGCACTTGATCAATTGTGATTTTCGGTATTAACCAGTGTTTTTTACTCTTTAGAATAAAGTGGGGGGAGTACGGGTATGTTTGAATACGTATGTGTGTGCCAGAGGTTGATTGTCCTCAATTAAGGGCAATGTACATGTGATCAGAAAATGCTAAAAAAATAAATTTAAAAATACTAATGAGCATTTAGATAATTTGAAAGCAATTCAGGGTCTCTTGAACCCACCAGAGCTAAATGATTCTGCTAGTCTAGCTAGCCAGTTTGCCCTGGGAATGCCCTGACTCTGCCTCCCAAATGCTGCCAAGCAGGTTGCATTTATGTGGCATTTATGTTGGGATTGGGGATCCTAACTCCGGTCTAACACTTGTGGTAAGCACTTTATTGATTAAGCCATCTCTCAGCCCCGTAAAATGCACAGTGATGAAAGTGTAGGTTGAATTCATTCATTTAATGTGTACTTTCTATATGCTTAGCGTTATGTAAATAATAAATATAGTCAATTACGATATGCACAGTTTCATCAGTTGTGAGATATTTTCTCCCCTTTTTTGTTTGTAAGATTGAGACCATCTTATATGCACAGTGTCCCACAATTATAACTGGGAGTGATTTTTTTCTTTTCTGGTGCTGTGTAAAATAATGACAATCATTTTTAAAACAGTGGAGATGTTTAGTTGATGACATAGGATATCTTATTCTCAACAAACTAACAAGAACTTCAGGAGAAAGATCAGTGGAATAAGTGGCTTCATAGTTTTGTTTTCAAGGAATAAAAATGAAGTTAGGTTAAAAAAAAAGAATTCCAAGGAGAAGGAAGAAATAACAAGAAAGACAAAGAAAGATAAGGGCAAAAGTTCAGAGAGAAAAATGGGTAATTGACAAGAAAAAAAAAGGAACTAAGCTCTTGGTAATGTTTTTGTTACCCAATGAACTTAATAGTAGGCATGTGATTAATGTAAGATTTTAGGTCCGTCGTGGAGATCGGTGTGGGTATCATCTGTTTTCTTGGGGGTCACCTAATATTTTCCTCACTATTTTTGGCTGTGACCAATAAGATGGGCATTTTGGTTCCTTCTCAATACCTTTCTTAATTGCTGCTTACTTGGTGTTGCCTCCTGAAGCCTTTTAAATGGACTGGATAAAATACTCTTTATGTTAATTCTAAGACAGCACTATAAATCCTGGTTTCTTTGTTTTGTTGGATTATGTTGGTTTGTTTGCCCAAGGAAACTCATTTGTTAAGATTATTCTAAGAATAGAGATAATAATTCAAAAATATAAACAATGTAAAATTCAGTATTGACTTATTAAACACAAAAGGCTGACTTTCAAAAATCAAGTCAGTTTACTGATGTCACAAAAGTATATTCTGATAAATCATGTTTACTTTTTCTCAAGAAAAAGAAATATATGTTTAGACACACATCAACACAAATGCTGCTGTTCTCTTCTAGCTTTCTTTTGTGCACTCTCAGTCAAGGGGTTTCACTCGACTGTCTTGAGTTAAGATTGGCTTTTCTTTTTCAGAACTTGTAGTTTGCACTTTCCGTCTGAGCCAGCACAGCTTCTTTAAGTAGCTCAAATGTGAGCTGTTGTTTGAGCCTCAAGGTTTGCATGACTGCCACTTTATCAGTGATCTAAAGATGAACAGTGTATTTAAAAATACCACAGTGTACATTATGAGAAAGATAGAAGCATCCTTTCCCTATCAATGGAGTTTATAATTTTAAGTACCTATCAGAAATAACTCATCCTGTTTAAGGTATTGCAACACTTATTATAGTCCTATTTATAGTCTTTCAATTGATGTTTGACCTCTTCTAGAAATGTGGCCCAGTATACTTGACTTTTTGTTCTTCTATGCAATAGCTGAAGAGTGACTTACTCAATAAAGACATATATCTATACTTGTCAATACTAAATACTGTAGGTGTGTTAGCTTTTCCCCCATTCCTCATTCACTTTGTTCTGTTCTGTTTTTTGAGGTAGAGTCTCACTCTAGCATAGGCTGACCCAGATTTCACTATGTAGTTTTTGGCTGGCTTCGAGCTCCTACCTCTGCCTCCTGAGTGCTGGGCATTCACTTATGTATGTAGGAAATCAGTCCTTTCCTCACTCTGGCCACAGGAGTTGGTTAAAAGGAAATAAATTTTTTTCACTTTTCCCAAATGACAAGCAAAGTCATGTGTGTATACTACCATGGCTTCGGGTAGAGAGGGGAGTGCATCCTCCACAGCACTGACTGTGTAGGCCTGTGGAAAACAATGCATTGAAGATGCCTGTAAAGGTCAGGTGTCTCTAAGACCCTTTTTTTTTTCTGTAAGCTTCAACCATGTCTGGTTTTACACCAGAGCCCTAGACCTTGAATTTTTAAATATTTCAGAAACTTGAAAGCAGTGAATTAGGAAATCTTTTTTAGTTGCTAGAAGTCTAAATCAAGATACATTTACAAGTTCAGTTTTTTTTGGTTATTTTTTGAAACATTCACAAAAACAACAGGAGTAATATACTAAACCTATTTTTGTGTATTTTCTTGCTCACAGCTTCTTAAACGAGTTTGTATCCCCCTATGTAACCAAATGCAGGTGTTACAAAAATTGTTAATAGTTAAAGGTTTCTGAACTTACATAAAACAAAAGTAGATGCTTAATGGCTCCATGGTGTTTCTGGCAACACTTGCTCGTGTTTCGTTTCATCACATGGCTTTACTTCAGCCTTGGTTCTGAACACTCAACATGGGCAAGATGGGCACTTTGCACTGTGCCCGATAACACACCATGCTGTGCTGTCAGTCACCGTTGAAGACAACTCAGCCCAACTCAAGACATTGTGTGTTATGATTTCTGCTCTTACAAAAACATGGCTTAATTGCAGAAAACAAAGACTTTTAGTATTTTCCTACCATCATTCCTTAGCATAAAATAGCAAATTAATATATTTTGGATTATATTGTTGTTAGAATGTTTGATTTTAAACAGTACTGCTTCAGTTGCTGCCTTGAGTTTTATTAAAAAAAAATGAATTTTGGCTTGGGAGTCTATTCCCAAGGATATCTATCTATTTCTGAAGTTGGTCTAAACATAACTTCTGTCATTGTATACTACATATTTATGTGAAGTAGCATTCTCAGCACTGACCATTGTACATCAAAATATCTACAAACTCGGAACAGTGTTGAAGATACTCACATCCTATAGTATCAAATATTCATTCAAGATTTAATTTTTAGTGTAAAATTAAACACACCCATCTCACGTATTAGTATTCAAGTTTGTTTAATAAATGGTACGGTCATACTTTAAAACCAAAATTTAAAGAAATCTTTGTTTTTAGTTTCTTCCTCACTATATTTTCACTGTAAGAAAACATGAGAATTGTTTATTATGTGTATCATTATGTGAGACAACATCTTTGTGTTTTCCTCATTGCCTGTATCATTTTCATGTCTGTCTTGCATTAGAATGTGAACTTCCAAAAGGCCAGGGCTCTGTGTATCACTCAACTCTGTCTCTCTCCATTTAGCACAGTATGTAGCTTCCTGCAAGTGTTCAATAAACAATCTTGAACAACAACAAAAAAATAGTAAAGTCATTTCTATACCAAAGAATTTGTTCGGGGTGTATGCGTGTGTTGCATGTGCTCTGTACGCATGTGTATGTGGGGCTAGAGGTGGACATTGGGAATCCTCCTCTATTGCTCTTCTGCTTTATTTCCTTGAGGCAGGGTCTCTCACTGAACCTGGAGTTTGTTCTTCTTTAGCTAGATTGGCCTTAATAATCTTTCCTCTCTGTCCCCTTTTAGTACTAGTACTGCAGGCACACAGTGCTAGTTTTTTACATTGGTGGTGGGGATCCAGCTCAGGTCTTCATGCTGGCACAGCAAGTGTTCTTATTCATTGGGCCATCTCCCAACTTCCCTAAGTGTCATTTTAAAATGGTTTTATATGATCTATTGTCAGTAAATGTTTGATTTTATATAACTATATACCTGGAGTCATAGCAGACTTTCTTGAGCATAAAGAGATGTCGAATGGAAAAGTTTAGGAAGCCCTGTTCTAGTTCAACTGCCTTGAATATTTTGTCAAACATATTCATTAGTCCTTTCACTTTGCTTTGCCAGATTTTAAAACAATTGTTAGATGTTCTCTGTAAATAAGAAGGCTACTTGCACACTCTTACCTTAAACATTGCTAAAATACGATGGGTGTCAGAAAAGGTGATTCACATGCAAATGAATTTGCTGATGCTCCTATAAGCTTCAACTTCCTTCTAGATGATCTCACTGCCCTATTAAGCAAATGATTACAAATGAACTATTTTGAATCTTGAAAAGTCATATTCTAGTACCACCAAGTAAGAAAGTTATTTGTTCTTTTCTAATTGGAAAAAAAACTTGGCAATTTTAGAAGCAATAGAATTTTATCTAATCTCAGATGAAAGCATCTACATTTAGAACAAAATGCTGACAGCTGAGACAGGCTTTCTTGCCCTTTTAATTTTAGGGTTAATTTTCTGTTATATACTATCATGTGAGTGGTGACTGTTCATAAAAGTTAGGCAAGACATGGCTAAGAGTTAAATGAAGCTTTGAACCAATTCTCATTTTAGTTAAATTTCAGTCTGTTCATCATTTTTTTTTTAGTTTTTTTGTTAGTATTTAATGTGTTACTCTTAGTGAGAAATCTTGAAGAATGTGCTTCTGGAGAAAAGGCCCATTTTTTTATTCAATTGTCTCTTTGAAAACTTTAATGGAAAAACTTGAATGATTGTAAATGCTTTGTATATGTCAGAATCATAATTCTTTTAAAAAACTTTTTAATTGATAATTTCATACATGTAGATGCATTTTGTTCATAAAACTCTCCCATTACCTTCTTTTTCTTCTGTCCTTCCTTCTTCCAATGAACTCTTCCTTCTTTCCAGTTAGTCCCTCCTCCATTTTGATGTCATTTTTGTCTTTTGCCCTCCTCCACTATCCATGATGAAATGTTGATGGGCCCAGTATTACACATGCCTTGTGAAGGTAATGATAATCCCTATAAAGTCACAAATGTAACATCCTTTTATGTGCAGAAGACAGCCTGAACAACTTTGTGCATCTGGCTTTTTATGTGAGTACTGGGGGGTTATTAGGCTTTGCAGGCATGTACCTTAACTGCTGAGCCATCTCTCCAGTCCAAAGAAGAGTTTTTTAAACTTTTATTTTACATATATTATAACAGGTTATACATTATTGTCCCCTCACCCCAACTCCTGTTCCCTGAGGGGTCCTCCTCAATGGGGTTATGGTATTCACTGTGGGGTCATGAAGGCCTCAGTCAGTCCCTATGGGGTAGTGGGGAACCATGCCTTTGGGTGTTCCTACCCACTCTGTGGCCCTTATAGTCTTTTCACCCCCTCTTCTGTGAAGTTCCCTGAGCCATGGCAGGCTGTTGGCAGTCTGTTTTAGTGTTGAGATCTTTGTGCCTCTGGATTTCTACTTGCATAGGTTTTGATTATTCTGTCTGTTGCCATCACCCTGGGGCTGGTTGTCAGGCTAGCAGTAAGAGCATGATTCATGATGTCATTTTCTCTGCAATTTCTCCTGGGCCTGGCAGATGTAGTAGAGGCGGAAAGTCTCATAGTGAGCAATCGGCTGTCCTCTTATTGGTGGATGTCCGATTTCTCTGCCATCTGTAAAATAAAACAGATTCTCCGACCAAGCATAAGAGCAATTTGGGTTAAAGGGGCTATGCAAAGTTGTTGAGGAGGTTGTTGGTGTGCCAGCTCACTCTCCTGACCTTGGGATTCTGACTTGGTTTCCAGAACCAGATATGAGTTCTCTCCCACTGAGCGAGCCTCAAGTTCAATCAATCATGGAACAGTTGGTTACCTGCAGAAGCTACATGCTACTATTGCACAAGTTGTACATCTTGTCCAGCTCGTTGATTTCTTAGTCTGCAGAGTCCCCTGCTTATCTATGCTCCTGGTGACCATTGTCCTCTGGCAGCTCCAGGAGGGCTCTCCAGCACCATGAGGGCTAGCTGGGAGGGGCTGGTTTCCCTGTCAGTGCCAGCATGGTATTCCCATGTCCTGTGACCTCAGCAATAGGGTCTTACCTTTTAGCTCTGAAAGGGAATCAAGTGTTTTGGCAATGGTGTACATTGTTTTGGGGACCTGATGGGTCTCCCTAGTCAACGGCTCACTGTGGGGGGTAACCCAATACTGGGCCTTGGATTCTATCAGTATAACTAAAAATAAACCAACCTTGCCTGTCAAAAAGCACTAAGTAATTATTTGAGGAATGGAGGGGCATAGGATATGTGTGTTCTGTTATAATTTTAGCCAAAAGTTCTTGATATATTTCTTGTATCTTTCGTTTCCTGTTTTCTTTCTGTATAATGGCTTTGACTTTTACAATACTTGAATTTTTGTATTCTTTGGAAGATAGGATCAATGTAGAAATGAACAAATCTCTCCACCTATACATTCAACAGCATATGCTTTTCTATTTTTTACTTTTTTCTGTAATTTAATTGTAATTTCTAGAATTTAATATTTTCTAGAAATTAATTTTGTTTTGTTAACTTTTTCTTTTCAAAGCAGAATTAAACTATAAAAGTCACAGAATCAATTTTTTGGCATTATTATGTACTGTGAAATTGATAATGCATGTATTTTCTAGGCATTAGGGAGAAAAGTAAGACAGTATTTTCATCTTCAAATAGTTTTCAGTTACTCAGGGAGGCAGATATGTATGCAAATGAGAGTTTAACAGTGAAACTGGAAGAGAGTCCTGTAGAAGGTTTGTTAGGGAGGCAAAATGTGTTCACATCCGTTGGTTTGTGGGGAAGGCTTTAGGAAAGTAGCATATAAAGTCTAACACCAAAACCTTCACAGAGTCCACCATGAGATAGAGTTGCATGTAGATTGGGCCCAAGGTAGGAGTAGAAGGAGCAGCCTCACATGCAGAGAAGAAAGGGCAGCAGGGAAACACACACAGTGAACAAAGGCCAAATGGTGGTGACCTTGTACATCCAAGGAATTTGAACTTTATCCTAAAGAATCATAGGTTCTAAGCCTGACACTAACTATGAGAGTCAGCTGTAAGCTGTTAAGCTATATTGTTTTGTCTGGATGCTGTGTGATTTTAATATAATGTCAGGAGCAAATAAGTTTTAAGTTTTAAGCAGAGAGAAAACAGGACCATATTGTGTTTTGAAAATTAGTTTTTTTTTTTTGAAGGTGCACTGTGTTTCTTTTTTTTTTTTCTTTATTGTTCATAATGATTTACATTGTTTAGTGGGCCAACCATGAGTTGTTATCCCCAATTCCCCGTTGCCCGCCTTTCCCATCCCCAGTCAGCTGGATATCCTCCTCTGTGGGCCGTCTGGATCACTCTTTGTAGTAGGGGACCATGGATAGCTCATTCTTCAGCCAGGCTCTCATGACCCAAGTGTGTTGTTACTGAGGGTTGCCAAGTCTCTGATATTCTCTCCCACCACGGCTCTCACAATCTTTCCGCCCCCTCTTCCGCTCAGTTCCCTGAGTCATGGTGGGCGAGTATTGAGGCTGCTATGGTGTTGTGAGCTTAGGGGTTTTTGTGTCGAGATTCGTTGGTTTCTGTCACACTGGCTTATCTTTTGTTGATTGAATGGCTATGGCTGTGGGTCCCTTGTACATTCAATCATTGTCTGTGGGGTTCCATATGGATCCTCCTCCGTATGACTGTGGTGGCTCATCTCATGCCAGGATCTCAGTTTCCTGCCTGCAATCGGTTGGTAGGGTTATATGGGCCACAGCTCCCTCGCTGTATCCTGAAAAATACAAACACAATCTCCATCGGAGAATAAGGTCAGTATCAGTTAACAAGTATACAACAAACTGGATTACCTAGCTTCTATTTTCAAAAGCCTCCCCGGCAGTCACTCGCATAGTGCATCTTTTCTTGGGAGCCCAAGAGTATGGGATCCGTTGCATATCGCCCTGAATCCCCGGATCCAATCAAGGGTTCCCCCTCACCGAGTGGAATATTTGGCCAAAATTAATAGCTGTTGATTGTCTCCCCCAGGCTCAGGCTCCTCCATTGTACACATGCTCCTTTCTTGGTTTCCTTTTCTCTCCCACTAGGAGGTGTGGTCAGCCTACTCATGGCCTCAGACTGTGTTTCATGTCAGTGGTCAGTTTACACCAGCTGTCGTTGTTCAGCTTCCCCTGGCAGCTTCTGTAGTGCCTTCCAGCACTGCACTAACTGCCATCTGGGGGCTGATTACCATTCCTGACCTTGAAGAGTCTCTTTATGCTGAACGATGGTATTCTGTGGTTTCTTCAGCAACAGGGTTTTGCCTCAGGCCTGGGGAGGGCATTCAAGAGCCTTGACAGAATTCTGTCTTGTTTTTGTAACCTCATGGGTCACTTTGGTCAACAGCTCAGTGAGGGAAGGAACCAGTGGCCAGGACCTGGGGCTGTCAGACTGCTCAATTGTTCACAGACTTAGA
>PVHP010031922.1:0-20687 GCA_004024765.1 Zapus hudsonius | reverse complement strand
TGTCATGGTTTGATCCAGGTGTCCCCCACAAACAATTGAATGTGTTCTGATAGATCGATCCTCAGCTGATGGCAGTTTGGGTTTTACAACCTCGATGAAGCTGTGTTGTTGGGGGTGGGCTTATGGGGTTATAAGCCAGCTTCCCCTTGCCAGTGATTGGCACACCTTCCTGCCGCTGTTTGCAGTGCTGTGGCAGAGGTGATGTCCAGCCCTCTGCTCATGCCATCATTTTCCCTGCCAGAATGGAGTCTCCCCTTGAGTCTGTAAGCCAAATAAACCCATTCCTCTACAAGCCGCTTTTGCTTGGGTTCTCTCTGCGCAGCAACTAGAAAGCTGACCGCAACACTACTATATTTAAATATTCTTAAATTTTCAATTCTCTCTCATCCCAGGGTCTAAGGATTTTAGAATAATCTTTCAAAATTATTAGATTCACACTCAGCTGGCAAATCTCTCAGACAAGCATCTCTGTTTTTTGTTGTTGTTCCTCCGAGTCATAGAGATGATGTCTCTGAAGCAGGCATCAGAGACAACTTGAGGTCAGAGTATCTCAAAAGGAGAGCCATTCAATACTGGTTAGATCAGGAAAAGATCAAAAGAGAGAAGTGCTGAACTGTGCTTTCAAAGCTAGGTGGATGTTTCCCAGAAAAGAAGTGAATGGTTTGTGGAATATGCACCCACCCTTCAACATACTAAAGTTTAAGTGACTCTGCAATGCAGTCGAAGTCGGGGAGTGGAAGAGGAATTAAGTAGAGCACCCTTCCCTCACCAGGGAAAGCTCAATCTCCAGTCCAGCTCTGCTTCTACAGTCCCTTCTGCCATGGGCATTCAAATCACATTCCATAAGTCTTGTTTTTCTTCATTCTACTTTTCAGTTGCTTTATTAACGTTTTGAGTTCCCTACAAATGAGCGAAGCTACTGGAACAAAATGGTGCCCTGGATGTAAACACAATCTCTAGAAAGAAGCTGGCAACCCAGTGCCTGCCCAGCACAGGAAGTAAGGGCACAGCCAAGGGGTGAGGAAATATGGGAGCCATGCAAGGAAAAGGGAAAGGGGAGAGTCACAGTATTAGCCAATAGAAAGTAGCAGAAGGGAGGCCCTCAGACAGAGTTCCTCGAGATGGACATGGCCATCAGAGAGCCCCCTATGGGGATGCTCACACACTCTCAACTACAGATCCGGAGGGTTTCTCCTAACTCCTCACATTTCCTCCATGGAGTTTGTCATGAGAGCTGTCTCCATCCACCAGCCTGATGGGTATTTTCCAGTCAGAAAGCCACCGGGGCATATTGTTGTCTGCAGGGAGGTGGTCTCACCTCCTACTAAAACATGCTCTTCCTTTGCATTTCTAGAGGGTTCTATTTCTTCAGTTTTCCTGGTGGCTATTTGCATGTGCAGAATTTTTTTTCCTGCCAATTTCTCACAATAAGGTGTACTGCTGTAACATCTAGCCCCGAGACCTGTGTTTATCATGACCCCATGTCCACCACTTCCCCAGATCTTGATTCCCAAACACTTACGTGTCAGTTGCTGCCTGTATCATCAGACAGTATGTTATGTTTTAACTGCAGAGATGGCTCTATGGTTAAGAGTGGTTGCCGTTTAAGCATAAGCACCTCTCCTGCTGGAGGCCCACAAGTTCAACTCTCCAGAACCCACATGAAAAGCTGGGTGTGGCCACTCACAGCTGAGAGGGAAGGGCAGGAACTGAAGAATTTCTGGGGCTCACTGACAGATATCACCTCCTGTTTGAGGAAGAGCCATTGTCTTGGGACAAGGTGAGTGATATGGGAAGGCCACCTGACAGTTTCCTCTAGCCTCCACACTCAAATGCATGGAGCATCTGAACACACACAGGCATATACCACATAACACACACACACACACACACACACACACACACACACACACACACAGAGGAAATCATAAGCTGGGAACTGTACAGATTAGGGTTGAATCACTGCTGGCTAAATTAGTAAGTTATGGCCTTAATAATATTACAGTCTTTAGTTCCAAATTTCTTACTATACAAAATGGGAAAGATGCTTTTCTAGTTGTTTCATTCAAAAATTAAATAACAGAATGCCTCTTTTATTGACAGTTTTCATGCATGAACATAATGTAATTTCATCATATTACACCCTATACCCTGTTTTCTACCTCCTCCTGTCCTCTTTCACTGAAATCCTTATTTCCCTCTTCTATTTTGATGACCTTTTGTCCCCCACCTCAATCATCCATTTTGAAATATTGATGAACACCATTTGAGGAGGTAACAAGAGCCAATCAGATCCAGAAGTAATAGCCACTACATATCCAGAGAAGTGTTCCAAAGTGCTCTGGCTCCAACATTCTTTTCACCCTCCCCTACCTGCACAATGTTCCCTGAGCCTTGGAGGGTGCAATAAGTATGTTTCATTTAGCGCCGAGCACTTAACCATCATGTATTCTCAGTGTCTTGGAGTTTTGAGTCTTGGCAGCCATTGCCACTTGCAAAGAGAAGCTTACCTGATCATAATATAAATATTGGAAAGGTCAAGTGGTATCAGGGAAGAGGAATGGAGGAATGGAGGTGGGAAGAGCTAAGCAACACTAAAGACTTTAAAAAGACAATATAAGAAAAGCCACTTCTTTGTTAACTGATTGAAATATAGTTAAAGCAGAGGTCTAGTTTGGGCAGAAATTTCCTATAGGGGTTGATAATGCTGTCCTCTGAAGCCATAGATTGTTCCAGGAAATTCCAGGGCCAGGGATGAGATATCTCCCAGTGAGTGGTTGGTCATAGAGGCCCCAGAACCCCCCCAACAGTAAAGGCTATTGCCAATGCTCTTTGTTACCCACTAGAACTAGGTGGTAAGACTCTATTGCTGAACCACATGTGTCAGCCACAGGACACTGAAAAGTCATGTTGGAAAAAAGCTAGAAGCCTCCTACCTCTTGTTCAGCTGTCATAGTGCTGGAAAGTGCTAAGAAGATTTCTGGGTGAGAAAAGGCATCAAAAGACTTACCAAAGTTAACACCACCCTGCATACCACACAACCTACTAGCCAGGCAAGAGGTGCTGTTGTAGTTAACTTCTCGTTGCTGGGACAAAGCACCTGACCAAAAGTGGCTGGTAGGAAGAAAGTTTTTGTTATTTTTTTGGCTTACAGTTTTGAGGGAAAGCTTTTTGATGGCAGAGGAAAATCATGGCATGAGCAGAGAGGCTGGACATCACCTGCTCCACAGCAGGTGGGAAACAGCAGCAGGAGAGTCAGCCAAGTAACATTGGCAAGCTGGGGGCTAATGAACATCCAGGTCTATCCCTAGCAACACACCTCTTTCAGCAAGGCTCCACTTCCCAAATGGTCATCATCTGAAAACCAAGCATTCAAAACACATGGGCTTATGGGGGACACCTAAGGCAAACCACCACAGGCACTCACTGATGCAACAGTGGTGTGGCTGTTATGTGAGTAACCAATGCTCTCTGATTGAAGCTGAGATCCATTACATGGAAGGAAATCTATGCCTGGTACTGAAACCCGAGACCTTCCCCTGGCTGGGAAGGTCATGGATCCTGGGATAAAGGAGCCACTACTCTTGGTTACCTAAGTGGATACACTGTGTCCTTTAAATTTCTCTCTGGTAGTCATGCTATGTCCATGCCCATAGATTAGAGCTGCCTCAGCTTTGGTCAGAGACACTCCTTTATCTCTTGAGATTGCATAACACATATATTTAAAGAAAGAAATGATAAGTGCTCCCTTTCTGCACTGAAGAGACAGTGCTAGAGGAAGGCATATCACAGTGGTGTAAAATCCAGTTTCTGCACATGCTGCCTGTATTCTGGGCTTCACTCTCTGGTCTTATGTTTCCTATTAATAAAATAGAGATAATAAAGTCAGTCTCAGAAAATTCTGTGAATTAAACACTCCTCACACTCCTATTGTCAGTCACCATATTATTTTTCCCAAATATTCTCTCAACACCTATTAGAATATGCTGACAACCATATTAATCTTCCCATCCATCCTTGGCCTCATAACTGTGGGTAACTGCATCAATCACCATCTTCAGCTCTCACTCAACACCCTGCATTTCTATGCAGACACTAGATATTACATCTACCCTTCATCTTAAGAATTGTTAACTCTCAATAATAGTCTTGATAATAAATAGAAAGATGAAGAGTTTTACTTTATAGCTCTTCTTTGTAGCCACTACATGACAAAGTTAGTTTATATTACATGATAATATGTAGGGTAGAGTTTGGTCCTTTAAACATTTATTAAGGGCATGATACAGATAATTATTTAAATACTGATAGCCATGTTGTAGCTTTTTAGAAACAAAATAAGAGTCTCATCCACCAAACACAATTCATAGAACATAGTTTATTTTATAACAACCCTGGATATTAATTAGGTTTAAGCATTCCCATTTGTATACAAATACATGAGTTTTACAGTCAGAGTTACCTTAAATCATTTTTGTGGTTAATTTAGAAAACAGTTCTCTTGCCAGACATAGGGATATACACCTAATCCTAGCCATTTTGGGTGGTAGACACAAAAGGAATAGGAGTTCAAAGACAGTCTCCTGTGCTATCCATAACCCCTTACCACATGGATTGATCCAGTGCACCCACAAAGGAGAATACCCAGTGGATTGGGGACATGGAGGAAGGAAATGGGAATAGCAACACAATATTTGCTCATTCAATTTATTTAATTTTGGACAATAAAGATTAAAAAAGACAGCCTCAGTTCCATAGAGAGTTTGCAACCAGTGTGGTCTAGATAAGACCTTGTCTCTAAATAAGCAAGTAACTAAGTGAAAAAACAATTTTAAAAAGGGAAAGAGAAGTGGTTACCTAAATGTTATCAGGGTGTAATTATTTCCCATGTAATAACATCACACACTTGTATATGCTGTCCTGAATTGCCTCAAGAATTTTCATACTTCTGTAAAAAAAATAATCCACTGTCTCTTGAATTTCATGGCTTAACAACATGACTTGGAAAGTTAAGCTCTGCTGTATTAGGAAATAATACACCTGGCTCATGAAGTCAGTTCAGGCATCCAGTCAACAAATGTAAACCTATAATGCTCAGGTAGCCTTTGAAGTAATTTTCAACCACATAAAATGGAATCAGAGCTATTTCCAGACTTGACTCCATCATGTCATTAATGTGTTTAAATTTTTGTAAACAGCTATAATTCAGAGACTTTAATAGGTCAAGCAACCCTTGAAACCATGTGGTGATATGCACAGAATCTACTTATGCAGAAGAAATGATCATATCTGAAGAAAAATAAATCTATGTATAAACATAAACAAAAAGTTTTAGAAGAACACACTTAGTCATCACTAAAAATGATAGAACTTTGATTGGCATTAAAGCTTAAATATAAAATTTTGTGCATTTGAATATTTTATGAGTGTTGATTAAAGGGCATGCATGCTATGATGTTGTTTTTAAAGTAACTTCATAGATATGCTATCATTTGAGAAGTGACTAGTCATAAATCTATTTCTGGGAAGTGAGAAATTAACAGAAACATAAAATAAGTAAAATCCCCTTCCATTTTTTTCTATGAAAGGTCCAAACATGGTTCCAATCAATGTGAATGCCTGTGCATGCTCTACCTTTGCAAGTCTGATTAGAAATTTTCAAAAATCCCACAAAAGAACAACAAAAGTGAAATCTGTTGAATAATATAATCTCTTCTCTAAATTATTTTTCCAAATTCCCTGCCAAAGCAAACACATAGAGCACGTTAGTTGGCTGGGTCTACATCCGTTCGTCAGCTGTGTGACCTGCTCCAGCTTGGTTGCCAAGCCTCTTACATTAAATCCCACTGTTTTCAAAACCTAACTCCAAACATCCTTTTAAGCTTTCAGAACATTTTAAATGCAGCATAAATGTACAATATTTTTAATTTCTATTTTTCAAAAAAGCTCTGAAAATATGCCTCTTGAATAAATAAGTAGTGCATCATGAAATTAATTGGTACCTGTTAGCAGAAAAGTTAAACTATAAGCCTTTGCCTTTTGGTGCACAAAATGAAGGGAAATTGAAGAACATAACTTCTTTACTTTTGTCAAGATTCAAGTTAAACATTCCCAAAGCAAGGGGTACTATTAGAGTAACATGACAGGCAACGTTATCAGATGTTTGGGGTCCATGATTTTAAAGCACGCATGTGCACTGCATTCTTTCTCCCACAAGTCCTGGCCCTGCCAGAGCCACTTGTTCTATAAAAAGTGAAGTCATTACTTCTTCCTGGGATGCTTTTAACTCTAACATCAAGAACATTACTTATATTTGTGGATTTTCGAAGGTTAGGTTGACTATGGTGACTAATATCTCATTATTTCTGAAGAATAAGAGAGCTAACTAGAGAAAAATAGCTTTTCCCCAACTAAGCATAATTTTGGATATGGTAATAAAAATGCGACTATTTAACAGCCATGATAGGTTGTATTCTCAGTTCATAGGTTGTATTTTCACTTTATGTCATATTCTATATATTATTTCAAAACTTTAATTATACAAATCAGGATACCTGAGGTCTACTTACCTAATTTGGGTATTTATTGTTCTATATAGCAATTGCTAATGATATCTCATGCTCAGTGATTGAAAACATCACAGAAAAATATTTATCAGCACTCAGTCATTCCATATATGACTCATGTTTATATGTATTTTTCCTACCACTCCAAATTTTGATTAAAATAGATGAACTCTGTCTGTCCTTTGCTTCAGCAAACCTTGCTTCTCCACTCATCTAATCTCATCCAATTTCTCCAATGCCAATTTTTCTCTCTTAGAACATCCATCAACCTAAACAATTCTATACTAAACCTACCTTTTTGTCATCTAATTTCTGCCTGTAATATAAATTCCAAACACCCCTTTCCTTTTGCAGGAAAACTTCTCAAAACATTGCCCTTTCAGCTTCTCAACTGAATCTATCATACTGAACTTTTTCTCCCAAATATCACTGAAACATTATGGCAGAGATCACCCATGTTCTTCATATCAGTAAACCCAATGGCACATTGAGCTCTTGCTATTTAACAACATAGTAGTATTTTACTACGTTAGTGTTAATCACTCTGTCGTCCTTTTCCTTAACCCCAGGTTATTACAATATTTATTGTACTTTTTTTTGATTGGCTTCACTTTTCTTTTTTTAATCTTTTTTCTTTACCTCTGCAATGACTTCTAAAAATTAAAATACCAAGCAACTCAATTCAATGATCTCTTGTATATTCTCATTAACTCTTTTTCATCACTGACATCTTTCAATGTAGCCTGAGCTCCAGGACAAATCCTGCACCGTATCTTCACTGGGATATGTAATATATATATTTCAATTTACCATATCTGAAGATGAACTTCTCATCTTTAACCTTCCTGCAAACCTGCCCTTCCTCATGGGAATTACTCATGGTAATTCCACCTTTACAAGTAGTGTTCACCAAGTAGTTTGCTATCTTTGCTGTTTCCTTCATAACTGACATGGAAGCTACAAAGGATCACATTAGATCTACATTCAGATTACATCCAGATTCCTATCAAGTTCCACTGCTCCTTCTTCCATTCATCACTCTTCCAAAGCCGCTGATGTGCTTTCAATAACGTCTTCTGCAGTTTCCTTGTTTTCCTTGTGTCCTGGCTTCATGCTGTTGTCAGTACTGTTGATAAAACATGACAGATCATAGCCCTGTTCTCAGATTCCTCCAGCGTTCCCCCATCTCACTCAGAAAAGAAGGCCAAATAGCTGGATCTATGGAATGTGGTTGCCTGGGCCTTTCTGATCTCACCTTCTGGAGCCCCTGGTTACCTGCTACCACACTGCTCACTCTGGTCTCCTTCGTGTGCCTTGAGCTTTCCAGGCAATCTTCCCTTCCAGCACCTTTGTATTTACTGAAGCCTTGTTTCCTAACCACCCATAGCAGATGATCTTCAGCCCTGCAGCCTTAGCTCACAGAACACCTTCTCAGATAGGTTTCTCTGAGCATCTTTTGTAAAATTACATTCTTCCTCTTGGTGTCCTTTATTACATAGCTTCTCTTTGACATCATCACTAACATAGCTTATGCTCTATAAGTTAATTTCCCCCACTTGAATAACAGAGCAGAATGTCTTGTGTGATTTATTCGCTCCTGTAGATCCAGGGCCTAGAGTTTCTCAAAACATTATAGGAGTTTAATAAACATTTATGGAATAATTTCCTAACTGAGGAGTGAAATTCTGTGATAATTAAAACCACATATTTTAGAGTTGGGGGGTTGTGAATATAGATCCTAGTTCCTTCTCCTACTGGTGAAGTACTTTCCATGGACAATTATAAAATGGATATCATGGTATCTGCCTCTCAGAATGTATCTTAACTTGAATGGAAGCAATGAAATACAAGCAATATAAAACTGAAAAGTATCATGTTTTCAGTTATTCGTATTTACCATTAGCAAAGAGCATTAAAATAAGATGTCCCATTTGTGTAGCAAAGTTTAATTTGGCCTCTAAGATACTTAGTCAATTTAATTTCAATAAAAATATTTTACATTAACTAGTGCTATTTGATACAAATTAAAAGATAATTGAGAAAATTACAGTATGAGATCCTCATCTTTTTATTATATAATCTAATTGTATAAATCATGCTTTACAGATACACATTCCATACGGAGTTTGATGACTGATTTATTTAAAATATTTTTATTTAGTTTTTTTGCAAACAGAGAGAGAGAAAGAGAGAGAGAGAGAGAGAGAGAGAGAGAGAGAGAGAGAGAGAGAGAATGGGAGCACCAGGGCCCCAGCCCCTGCAAAGGAACTGCAGACGTATGTACCCCTGTTTGTGCAGGTGGCATCACCCATGGGTACTGGGGAATCAAACTCAGGTCATTAGGTTTTACAGGCAAGCACCTTACCTGCTGAGCCATCTCTCCAGTCATGATTTTAAGATACAGTACTCAGCAACAGTGTATTAAATAACGAAATAAGTTCCTAAGTTAACCCATTTTGGTGAGCATGAAACTTTTGAGGTTTAGCTGGGTCTCTGTTTCACCTAACGAGTCTCAGCTACTGGTCATACTGTAGAAAATGCTCTACTAATTCATTTCTTGTCCTAATTGTATGATTTCTCTACTGACCCACTCCTACTTCCTGGGCATAGATGATACCATTGAGAAAATCCAATGTTGACTCCAATAGAAGTTCACGTGGACCACGTGGACTTCTATTATCCATGGGCTTCTCGGTCTTCCAGCCTTCTAGCATTCTGATGATTCTCACCTGCTCAAGCTTCAGGAAAGTAAAACATAATTCTTATGCAAAGAAAATATTAAGGCCTTTTGTCTATTCAAGTCTTAATTAAAAAAAAGAAAAGTCAAACAGACATTCCAAGTGTTTCAGGTTGAATAAGCTAATTCATTTAAAAAAATGAACCTTGAATCTATTTTTTTTTTCAAATCACCAACCCCTGTTTGACTTTGTTGTAGTTTGACTCTGAAATGTCCCTCATAGGCTCCTGTGTTTTCTTGGCCCCTAACTGGTGGTGTTGTTTGGGAAGGTTGTGGAGGAAGTGGGTCACTGAGGCAGGCTAAAAGGTCTTGTAACCCTGTCCCATTTGCTATTCATTTCTGCTTCCTGCCTTCCAACGTGATGACTGGCTGCCTCCTCCCACCTGCCTTCCATGGCATGATGGAGCCAACCCTCTGGAACTTCACAACAAAATAAACTCTCTTCTTTTCTGAGATGCTTTAGTCAGGTATTTGTTCAAAGCATGTGAAAGTAACTGACTCACATTTATATGTTTATTTTTAATCTTACTAAATAGTGTCAACTATCTTCTCTGTTAACTTTAAAGTGAAGCATCTCAAATGTGCTGCTTCCCTGTGCTCGGTGTACACACATACACATGGTCCTAACAAATATTTCACCTTTTCTGAATATTGTGATTGCAACATTCTGTCACTCAACATTAGCATTTCTGTATCTCATAGTTATTTTTCTGTTTTATTTGGTGCATGAGTATGTGTGTGGGAAGTGTGTTCACGTATATAGGCATGTTCACATATGTGTGGGTTCATGGGTAGATGCGTGTGCACAGATATGTGGAAGCCAGAGGTTAACAGTGGATATATTTCTCCATTGTGCTCCACACTGTTTTACTGGCAGGATCTGCTACTTGAACTCAGAGCTCACTGATTCAGCTAGTCTGGGTAGCCAGCTTGTCCCCAGGACTCTCTGTCTCTACCTCCTAAGCACTGGGATTCTAGGCTGGCCTTCATGTCTACCTATGTGTTCTAGGGATCCAAACTCAGGTCCTCATGTTTGTGCACCAGCTGCTTTATCCAACTGGGCATCTCCCCAGCTGCAGACTACCTCATAGTTTTAAGTTATTGGAACAGAAAAAAATAGTAAAGAACATACTTTTCAGTTAACTGCATAAATTATAATATAAAATTAGTCAAAATTCAAATAATTCATTATTTAAATGGTTATTAGCAATTTGTTTTATGCAATATCTTATATTTGCCAACCATTATTCTAAAAACAACAATGTATGTTTCACACCATATCTCATCAACAGAAAGTGAGTTTGATCAGAAGTCTAACTCCAAAGCTTTCTCTATTAACTGTGCTATTACTTGCCTTGATTGCATATTTGGAAAAGCATTGTCTACTTTCTATTTTAAAAGCCTTAGAATGAAATTATCATTGATTCCAGAGTTTGTGATCAAAAGAGTGCATTTTATGTTTTGATTGCCTGCTTTTATTGTGATACAGAATATTCAGTTCCAGATATCAGCTTTTAACAGCCAAATCCCAAAATTTTTGGTACAGGTTGTGATGTATGAGATAATTCATTTGAAAGTTCTGACTTTAAAAAGAACAACTGTCAGCTTTCCTTCTAAAAGCTTAGAAGCAACCTTGCTAGTTAGCTTATAACCTTAGAAAACAGCTTGTTGAAATTACATACATGGTTAACTATCTCTCAGAGAAACTTTATTTTTAGGTTTAACCTTTGTGGAATACAAAGTGTCATTTCATCTGCATCTGACCAGTGCTGGTGCAGTAACTGTGCAACCCCTACTACTGTTGGTCTCTACTTCCAATGAAGAGGGGAGAACAGAAGTGATAGTCTGTACACCTAATGATATATCAAGATTTGGATATGGATATTGATATCAATAGTTTAATCCTGTGACATCTTGAGTTCTTCAGAGTCTTTAAAGCATTCATGAGAAACTGCAATATCCTTATTTGAATGATATATCAGAGATGTAAACTTTAGTCACAGAAAATAATCTTTCAATCATATGCAACTCTTAACTCCAAGTGGGTGAAATAGTTAATGCTCTAGTATGTATATACTTGAACAACCCCTCAGCAAAAACAAATAATGAGAGGAGAATATTAATAATGGAAAACAATATCTTAGGAGCATGTACATTTCTGAATCCTACCCCTACTTGTGTATATCAGGAATGTTCTAAAGTGCCTGGTCATAATGTAACAGTATGAGGTTCTGAGTTGTTCAAACTCCACCAGGAGTCACAAATTCATTTTGCCTTACTTCTATTTTACTAATTGTGTAAATGAGATTTTTATCACAGTTTAAGAAACATATGGTTTCTTTTATGATTCAAAATCATTTCTATAATAAAATATGTGATTCAGTTTTAATATTTTAGGGGCAAAGTTAAGATTTTATCATATAATGGATTTGAATTATATATATATGCACAATATATGTATATATACTATGACTGCATCTTTGAAATGATAAATATGCTTTCAGTGGATATTATGGAAATAAAACTTTAAAGTAAATTATATTGCTAGAAGCAATACTACCTATTCAATGACTGAGAGTAAGTCCACACAAAATATTTATAGCAAAGAGAACACTTTGAGAAGAACGGAAATTCATGGAATCTTATAAATCAGGCCTTTTCCAGAAAGTGCTTCATATACAAGTGGGTTACTATATAAATTTCACTTTTATGTTTTGACAGTTGGTTTATATATGACTGCACAATGTTAAATATATATTATTTGTCTCACAGGATATTTTAAGGCAATAAAATTACTTAATTCAGATGAAAATTAAATAGGAAATCTGTAAGTACAGAACAGATTTGAAATCCCCTACATCCACATTTACTGTTTACTAGATAGGAATTATTTATTCAAAAAGATATATTTAAGGTTGTTAAAACTTAGAAATGTTATAGTCCATTTAAGCAAGAAATGGTTGTGTACATCAACAAATTAAATAAATGTGCAAAATTCCATAAGAGAACAATAAACAAATCTTATCGAAATTAAGAAATCTATCAGGCAACTATCTCATTATCTCATGGATTTAAAGGAATAATACTAAAGGTATATAATTAAAGCTGGGTCTTGAACTGTAAGAAAGGTTCATCAAATAATCAAGGACAAGCATTTGACCTTTAATCTATAATGCACATGATAGTGTCTGCCATATTCACATAGAGCACATAGCTTAGAGACATTAAAGATTGAGATTTTACAATGAAAAAAGATCATATAGTGGAGGATTACTTAATGGTGTGGAAGCTGAAATGTTCATTGAAAGTTTCCTCAGAGAGAGGAAAGAATTAATGAATGATGAACTTATTAAATAAGCAGCTTATAATAACTGATAGAGGTACTAAGAGCCAACAGAAGTGAATATCATGTACTAAACAGTGGTATTTACATTTTTTAAAAAATATTTATTTAGCTATTTGAAAAAGAGGGTAAGATGAAAGGAGGGAGAGAGAGAGAGAAAGAGAATATGGGGGTTCCAGGGCCTTCTGTCACTGCAAATGAACTCCAGATATGTGTGCCATTGTGTTGATCTGGCTTTATGTGAGTACTGGGGAATTGAATCCAAGCAATCAGACTTTGTAAACAAGCACCTTTAGTCATGGAGCCATCTCTCCAGCCCTCCAGCCTGGTCTTCATGTTTTTAATGTTTTGATTAATGCAAAATGTTTCAGAACCTTATCAGGCACCTGTCTTCACTTGACACTGAGAAATTGAGATATATGTAGGTCAGTCATTGCGTTCGTGTTCTAGAGGGAAGATTAGGATCAAAGTGAGAGGCAATGTCATAGGTATACGTAGAAACAGAGATACTGAAGATGTAAGCCTCTAATCACGTGCCCATATGAGGAAAAACCATCTATTTAGGTAAGTGGGAATTTGTTTTTCAAATAATCTTTCTTCAGGGCTAGGAAGATGACTCAATGGGTAAAGTTTTTGCCGCACAAGAAGGAGGACCTGAGTTTTCAATCCCGGAACCCACGTAAATATCATCAATGGTGGCCCATGACTGGAAACCCAGTTCCGAAGAAGCAGAGACAGGGACTCAGTGGAATGCCTTGGATAGCTAGTCTATCTGAACATGGTTCTAGGTTCAGCAAGAGCTCTTGCCTCAAAGAGTAAGGGGGAGTGCAACCTAGTGAGACACTCAACTTCCAACTTTGGCCTCCAAACATACACACTCATGCACAAACATCCATCTTCACATCCAAAGACAAGCATCAAAACACTCAGAGATGGCTCACTGGGTAAAGCACATGCTCTGCAAGCCTGACAATCAGAATTTGGATTATAGAGCCCACATAAAGGATAGATGCACTGGAAGAGTCTGTCATAGAAGTGTTCCTATGGTGAGATGCCAGGTGAAGACAGTACCATGTAACCTGGAATAGATAGCAGTAAACAGCAAAGGATACCTTGTCTCAAACAATGTGGAAGGTGAGGACTGATATACAAAGTTGTTTTCTGACCTCCAAATAAGTGTCTTACCATACACATGTTCCCCACACCCCCACACCAAATAAATCAATAAATCTCTGTATTTTCTTAAGTCCTTCCATAAAACTACAATGTATAAATTATCATTCACATTTTGCTTACAGAAAAAGAGATATTAATTCCCTCAAGCTCACCTAGTTATTAATGTGCTGATTTGGGATTTGATTCAAGGTCTGTTACCGAGATCCTTGCTTGCCATTCTTCACACTACTACAAGGGAAGGAAAAAGTAATGGAGTGTTTGGCACATGTAGAAGCAACTTTGACAAGTGCCAAGGGCCAAGTTCAGAGTAGAAAACATCATTGTTCTCAACCCATTCTATATTGTTAATAATGCTCCAGATAAAAACCAAGGAGTTACTGAACTGTGATTAAAAAAAAAAAAACAGCTGTTTCCTTTAACTGTACTGGGAAATGGCCAGGTGGAGGAGGAGGGAAGGGGCATACAGACTAAAGTGAAACACAGAGCCAGGAAGCATCCACCACCCTCAGGGATAGAGATTAGAGCATGAGGACTAGCATCAGGCTGAGGAGAAAGAAGCTGAGAGAAACAGCAGGATAACAGGTGTTGAAATCAGAGTGAGATCTTTGATTCTAAGACCTCTACCTAGGAAGGAGTTCAATATGGCTGGAAGCAAAGCTTCACAAACTCTTGAGCAACTGCTTAGGGGTCCTCAAATGTGTGTCCCAGAGATGGTCTGCTCTGCTCCCAGAGTGACCATTCTGTTTATTGACTTTGCTCATGTAGCTGCATTCATTCTGCTGTCACCTTATAGGCTTCATACTAGGTCTCGTCAGCTAAAAGCTTTATTAAAAGAAATTTCTCCCACTTGAGAGCTGATGTTTCAGACTGCAGGGCTTTTTTCCAATTCCTGTTTTCTGACAATTCAGAAATTTATTAACAGTATTCAGTTGTTTACCTGTTTTTGAAATTCCATCAGATGTACTGCATCAGATGTACTGTGCCCTTGCCAGTATTTCAATTCAGTTCATGGCCACAAAATTCAATGTGAAGGTCGTATAGCTACCCTGTTTGGCTGAGTCACCCATTTTCATAAACTTAAACAACACAAACCACAAACAGCAATTTTCTACACCTAGAAGTTGAAGAACACCAGAAGTTACCATCTGATAACTGGTATATCCATGAATAAATAAATAAATAAATAAATAAATAAATAAATAAATAAAATTTAAACATTGTCAACACAAATACCTCTGCAGAGTTTCCAATACTGATTTATGCATGAAACTAGGTCAACCACATGTTTAACAAATGAATAAAACATGATCCAGAAAATTGGTCTGTGCCACCAATATAGGATATTCATAATCTTATGAATATCCAACATGTCTCTCAGAATTAGAAACTTACATTTTACCTGAATACCCAAAACAATACACCATCTCAATTACTAGAGCTAATGTAATCCCTCTAGTACTTCTGAGCAACTAGGAAACTTGGAATTGTTAATTAACAAAATACCATTATCTTCATATTAAATAGCTCTGTGTTTAGTCTGCTTTAAATAGCTCTTCTGGATGACTCAGACTTTCTAGAGAAATGTTCAACTCTGTGTGGTGTGGACTCCTCACCCTCCTGTCTTCAGACTGTGTCTGAGTGGATGAAGGACTGTGTCATGTCATCATAGTGGTTGGGATAGCTGGAAAAACCTGTGCCACCTGTCCATGACCATGCTCTGGCATTGGGGCTCTCCTGTAGGACAACATCTTCCCCCTAGGAAAAGGTTCACTCTCCTCATTTACCCCTCTGTCTGTTTTCATGTTTTCTATTCCTCCAAGAGATGGAACTGTAAGGTGGGAGACTTGGAGTTGGGAGAGAATACTGCCACTTGAAACCTTTGCTAAGTCTATGTCTATCCTTCCTAAACTCACTAGGGCATAAAGAAGTAGCAAACTTATCCTCCTAGCCTTTTTGAAGTAAGTTTGTGGTGTGTGTGTGTGTGTGTGTATGTGTGTGTGTGTGTGTGTGTGTGTGTTTTCTGGCTGTGTATATGATCAAAATTGTGATAAAGCACATTATGCAAAGGCTATTCTCAAATGAGAAACACAATAGGAATAGATCCCAGTAAATATTTTCTAAAATTTATAGTTAATATCAATTGGAATGTTTTTGCTTTTAAGTAATCAAGCAGTCTAATAAAATAACTCAAAACTAAAAAGAACAAACTTGCAGTTATGCACAATGAATAAGTCTAGAAATGCAATGTACTATGTGACAAGTATAGTTAATAGCACTGCATAGTGAAAATGAGCTAAGAGAGTAGATTTTTATTTATGTGCTCCTCTCACACAAGAAAGCAACCATAGGTGATGTTCAACTATGCATGGTGTGACACCTCACCTCCTGTCTTTGGGTGGCACCTGAGTGGATGAAGGGCTGTGCAGTGTCTTCACAGTGGTTGGGGTGAGCACTGATATAGCTGGATGGCTTAATGTACTTGATCACAGCAACCATTTTGTTATATATTAAGCATCATATTGTATAACTTAAGAACAAATAACTTCTTTAGCCTGTTCATATTTGGAATCAAAAGAGGCCTTTAAAAGTCTTATAAAGAATATTTGACTTGTCACCAGGCTTCTCTTAATAGTCAAA
Organism: Zapus hudsonius; assembly: GCA_004024765.1. NCBI lineage: Eukaryota > Metazoa > Chordata > Mammalia > Rodentia > Dipodidae > Zapus > Zapus hudsonius. The sequence goes on along the minus strand of PVHP010031922.1, from coordinate 4,228 downwards.
AGTACTTAAGATCAAAGTTTGATTACATCTATCAGAACAAACCTACACAAGGAGAGAACAAGCACCCAGTCCCATAGAATTTGATTATGTCTGATGGGAACATCCATGAGAGTTATCCTCACATAACCATCTAGGATTGAATTTAAATTATCCCATTCTTGCACCCAAATAAATGCTTCTAGAACTTCCATACATTCTTCTATATGAGTTCTCTTCTGCTTATGTGTAAAATTATATAATATATATATATATGTAAATATATAAATTTATATATATAATTTACTAGCTCCAAAATTAAGCTAACAATCATTTGAACATATGATGAGATTATTTATAAACTCAAATCAATTTTATCTTGAAATGTTTTTCTTTATTTGCAAGCAGAGAGAGAGAGAGAGAGAGAGAGAGAGAGAGAGAATGTGAGAAGGGGTATGCCAGGGCTTCATGCCACACTGTAAGCAAACTCCAGATGTGTGTGCCACTTTATACATTTGACTTTACCTGAGTTCTAGGGAAACAAATCTGAACCAGCAGGTTTTGCAAGCAAGCATCTTTAACCACTGAGCCGCCTCCCCATACCATCAAATCAAATTTAAACTAAGACCTAATACAAGTAAAACATCATATTTTCTTTTTATGCCCTTTAATCTATGCTAATCTTTTTCCTACACATAAACAAATTTCTTGCCAAAAAGATTCATTTCATAAATAGTTTGGAGAATTTTTTTGGAGTGCAAAACATAAAAAGTTAAATTTATTATCATGAAATCAAGTCATTCAAATGAAACAAGGATCATAGGGATTGTCTGAAAGTGTCAAATCAAGGAAAGACTTGTGTGGGTGACAAGTTAGAAAAAGGAAAATAAAGTTCAAGTAGTTGTAATTTTATCTTAACACAATCTCTAGACATAAAACATAGCCCCTATGTAATCAAATATCCACTATTGAACTTGAAAAAGATCCATAACCTTTGAATAGGGAAATATTTTGTAGAAGTTCTGACCCATGGTAAGAAAAAGGAGCCATGCTCACTTCTAATCAAGTGAGGCAATCAAGTTTTTTGGTATGAAGAGGTTTCAAAAGTGATGTAAACTCAGTGTCTACTATCAACTCTCTCAGCTGTAATGGTTTTGGTTTTTGTTTCCCTTGAGGGAAAACCTTCCAGAACATTTCAAGAAAATGTAGATCTAACACATCCTGCTTGAGTGAATATAACCATATAATACAAATTATTCTTCTTAGTTGGCTTGAGCACCTAAAACAAATCATCATATATGAGTTCACTTTACAGGATTATCACTTCAATTCCAGAAGCCTCAAAGTCCTTGAATTTTTATTTTTCTCAATTCAAGGTAGAAACCACAAAGAGAGGTATGGCAAGATAATTCACTTGGTAAAGTTTTGCAGTGCAAGCATGAGGTGCTGAGTTCAGATCTCCAGTATCCATGTAAAAACGCTGGTGTAGTGGTTCTGGTTTGTAACCTTGCTGTTTGGAAGGCAGACAGAGAGTCTCTGGGACTCTCTGGCAAGGCAGCCTAGCGCAAAATCAGTTACTTCAGGTTCAAGAGACAAGGTGGAGTGTGACTAAGGAAGGTATACACCCAACATCGACCTATGACCTACACACACAAACATAAATGAAGGTTTTATTCTTCTTTTTAACATTTTTATTGGAATAAAATTATATATATTAAAACAATGTGCTCTGTATCATAAGTTATTAGAGAAAACCATTAAGACCAGGATGACATACCCCTTTATGCATTAGACATTCTCCCCCCCCCATGACTCTTACATTCTTTCTGCCACCTCTTCCACAAATTTCCCTGAGTCATGGTAGATGAGTTTAAATTTTACATAATTATTAGGTTCTTAAGAGTCTCTGGATTTGTGTTTTGGACTATTTTGGGCATCCGTGGTGTCTATCTCCATTATCCTTCCCTAAGATCTCTGCCTTGCTGTGGGAATAGCTCTTTTGCTCATCACACCACTTCCTTAGAGGTTGTGTTAGGGCTCTAAATGGTGAGTTCGGGGTGGTTCATCTCCTGCTTGGGTGTCCCGCATCAACTCAGGTCCACTTGTTGGAGTTCAGTTGTCCACAGTTCTCCTTGATTTCTGAAAAATAGAAACATAATCTGCAGCGGAGAGTGAGATCATTATTGGTTAATTGAGACAAATATTGCTAGTTTGGTGAGCATTTGAAGTGTGTAGCCTTTCTGAAGACTTATGGTTAGTGAGGACTTCCCCTTGGAGATCAGGTTCTTGGTCCCCATTCAAGGTTACCTTGGATCCCCTACCAGTCAAGAGTTCCCTGCCACTGAGCGGATTTCATAGCCAATTAGCCAGCTGTTGATTACCTACCTAGGTTGAGCACCACTATTGCACAGATGGACACTTCTTGTCTTGTTTGTCTGTGCCATATAGCAGTGTCTAAACTTGTTTTAATGGGCTTATGTTCAAGCATACAGGATAAAGTCCTGAGCTTCTGCCCATGGCAATGAAGAGGAATGCTCATGTCATCCAAAGAGCTCCCATCCCATACTGTGACCCCAGGAGTGGTGGTCAGAGGCCTGCAGTATATGGATGAGGAGACTGGAAGCTTTGAAGGAAGCAACGGAGTCTTTGGATGCATGTCTTATCCACACCTGCTTCTCATTAAAGATTGGAAGCCTGGCTCTGACATCAGACTTTCTTTTCTCACAGTGACTGCATTACCTCTATGATGGTACCAAGACCCTGTCTGACAGCAAACACCAGAGTTTTGTCCATTGTCAGTGCTAATGTCAGTCAGCTGTTGCTGCATAATAAGACAGCCCCAACTTGGAAGTAGTAAAACCATAAGCGATTCATGATTTCAGGACTTCAAGGGTCAACATATTGAGCAGGGATTCACAAGACAGTTCTGGTCTCTGCTAGACTCCTTCATGTGTCAGGGGTTCACTGTCAGGCAGCTAGAAGCCTGATGGTGAGAGGGAGCTCTTGACAACTAAGCCTGGTGGAACATAGATCTGTCATGTCGTGTCAGGCCAGCCCGGTCTTGTTTACACAATGTCAACTGAGCCAACTGTGAGGCTATCCAGCTTCCAGGGCGAAGTCACAGAAGCCATCTCTTGATAGGAAGACAGCAAAGTCACAGTGCAAAGATCACAAATAGAGGATAGGTCCATAAAAAAACTAATTTTGCTACCTTTCACAGTGCTCCATAGTATTTCTACAGTACTCAGCTCTGTTCATCCGGTTCCCATCACATAAACAACTTGAAAGGAGGACAGGTTTTTGCTCCAGAGGCTCCTGGCTTCAGAGGTCCTATTCAGGTTGTTTGGCTCTGTTTCATTAGTCTTGTAGAGAGGCAATACATCATGTATGGAGAATATGGAGATGTGGTCATCTCAGAGAGGCTGGGAAGCCAAAAGATAATGGGGCCTGGGAAGATGGCTCCATGTTTAAAGGTACTTGGCTTGCAAGACAAGACTGCTGGGCCAAGTTTAATTTTCCAGCACCCTTGTAAAGCCAGGGTCAATGTCAGAGTGAACACTGCGGAATCTGGACTTTGTGCCTAGCCAGCTCCTCCCCCTGATGTGTCTCACCTTCTGTGCCAGGCGTGCTCTTCTGGGGTAGACAGCCATGGATTTTGCCTTCCAACTCCCAGTCATGCTGTGGCTCTGACTGGGGCTTCTATTCTGGAGCATATCAGATTATTTTCTCCTCAAAGCAGCTCTTGGTCAAATTTGTCTGAATCTCTGTGTTGATCTTTTGGAATGCATGTTTTCAAACTGCTCTGTGAGTGGTGGGAAGAAAGTTCAGACAGAATAGAAAGGCATGGTATTTGCTGGATGCTCTAGCATCTATGTGTAATCTCTGTGCCTGGATGAAGCAGGTGCAAGATGTCTGAGAATAGGGGTGACCAAGGTGCCTTTCTACAAGCAATGGCTTCACATGTGCCCCGGAAGTGGTGGGACAGTGGGGACGGAGAGTTGGGGTCCTTGTGCTTGGAAATTGAACCCTCTTCAATCATGTGACCTTTGATGTCTCTGTCTATGACTGCCCTGTTTTAGATTGGGGTACGAAACTGCTTTTGTAGGCAAAAATAGACCAAATAATGTCACTTCCACGCAAAGGGATGGATGCCTGGGCAGGCAATTGAGGTGAAGGCAAAGAATAGGAGCGTGATCAAATTTGGCTTGTTTAGTGTGTGTGTGTGTGTGTGTGTGTGTGTGTGTGTGTGTGT
>PVHP010031921.1:0-20664 GCA_004024765.1 Zapus hudsonius | reverse complement strand
CCGCGGGCGACAGGCAGTGATTCACTGTACTCCTCCTTGTCACTTGCCACTGAATACGCCTTGGATAAGAATGAGTTCCAGTCCCTTGGTGTTGTCGTTAGCTTTTTGTTGCTGCAACAAGGAACCTGACAAAAAACAGTTGATGGGAGGAATGGGTTTGTTTTGGCTTACAGACTCCACGGGGAGCTCCATGATGGCAGGGAAAACGATGGCATGAGCAGAGGGTGGGCATCACCTCCACCACAGCACTGCAAACAGCGGCAGGAAGGTGTGCCAAACATTGGCAAGGGGAAGCTGGCCATGACCCTCATAAGCCCTCCCCCACTAACACATCTCCAACAAGGTTCTAATTCTCAAACTGCCATCAGTTGGGGATCAAGCATTCAGAATTCATTAAGTTTATGGAGGACACCTGAATCAAACCCCTACATGTGACAATCAGCAGTGTCCTTAGCTTCTCAGAGAGGGGAGTGGAGTCTCTGCATTCACTGCTTCTCACTGTTGCAATTAAAAAACATAAAATAGGGCTGGAGAGATGGCTCAGCCTCCAGTGCCTAAGGTCTTGGGTTCAATTCTCCAGGACCCACATAAGCCAGACCCACAAGGTGGTGGCCCTGGTGTGCTTGCGCGTTCTCTCTCTCTCTCTCTCTCTCTCTCTCTCTCTCTCTCTCTCTTTCTCTCTCTCTCTCTATATATATCTGCTTGAAAATGAATAAATAAAATATTTTTAAAAAAGGTTTTAAAAAAACATAAAATAAAAGCCTTTCTGACCTTGGCTGAGAGCAGAAGCTCACAGAGGGACCCAAGTGCCAGTGACAACAGGTGCCTGTTTAGTTTTCTTTTTTGAAAACATGAAGGATAACATCAGTTTCTAACTATGTGCCATGGGAAAATTAGCTAATTTTTCTGTGTTTCAAGGTTTTCATCAGTCATAAGAAGGGCAAAACAAGTACCTCCCTCATGTAGATATTATGAAGATTACTCAAATATATGCACAGGACTTAGAAAATTCTTTTTGATCTGGGGATCCATTTGTGCCCTGGAAACTCCGAGGGGATGGAACTAATGACGTCTGAGAAAAAGTTTAACTTTATTACTGAGCATGACTTAAATTCTTGATTGCTGAGTGGGAGCACTTGGAAAGTAGGTTGAGTTTGGACAGTAGACTCTATTGTGTTAAATAAATGTCGGTTTCTTTCTCTTCCGTTTCCTTGTACCACTATGCCTATTTGAATACACAGTGTTTTACTTGAGTATTTTTATTGATCTAATCATTAGCTTATTAATAGAAAATTTCAGACTCTTCCTTGTTTATGTGTTTCCTGGGGGTGAGACTTTGTACAGAGTTTCCTAGAACCTAGATGAGCCATCAATGCTCAGTTCCCCTTCGAATTTTTATTTAAAAAAGTCCCAGGGATTATATTTAGGAAGTGATGAGGCTAGAAGAAAAGTTTGGAGTGTTGATTCACTTCCAAGTCAGTTCTTCCTATTTTCTTGAAAAAACTGGTGTTCCGTTTTTATTTAATTTCTCGAATCCCCTCACCCACCATATGGAGTGCTATTATTATTGTTCAGATGATGAACAGACTTAGAGAAACAAATGGCTAATGTGGCAAAAGTAGCCATCCTTTTGGACGTAACCTTGATGCCCACCTCATGACCGTCCCACGTTAAAATCTGTTTGCTTTTAAAGGCCTGGGTAATCCACTGTTATGAAGTATTATGTAAAATGCTCTCTTGCCTTTTGTTATGGTTTGCGTTTGAAGTATCCACCTAAAAAGACCTTAAAAGAGGAAGTGCCACTGAGAGGGGGTTGAATCACTCCCCTCCATGTAACTCCGTGGATCCTTGATTTCACAGCTGAACGGGATATTAGGAAGAAGAGAGGAAATAGGCCCCTGGAGGCATGCTTCTGAAGGGTGTCTTGTCCCAGAGCCCATCCCTCCTCACTCTCTGCCATGGGGGGGGGGGAATAGCTTTGCTCTACCACATCCTATTCACAATAATGTTCCACTTCCTCACCAAAGCCTGGGGGAGGCAATCAACAACTTTTAATTTGACCAAGTAATTCACTCAGTGACCAGGAGCCCTTAAATGGAATTGGGGACTCAGGGCTAAATGTACTGGGAACCAAAATCTTGGGACTCTGTGGTAGTTTGAATAATGTCCCCCAATAGATTCAAAAGTTTACTATAATTGTGAAATGTCTCCAGCTAGTTCTGGCTGGAGGAGGTGTGTCACCTTGGCCAGATCCTAGGGTTCAGCCCTAAGGTGTTTCTGGGGTGGGTCTGGAATTCTAGCTATACATATGCAAAAAGCAGTCTGAGCTCAAGCTTGGAGTTCCTCTTGTTTGCTAGTTTGGTGCTTGCTTGAAGTGCTGGTAGTGGGTTAACTCTCTGCTTGCTTCTGTAAAAGGGAGCCAGCCTTTTTCCTTAATTTCCTCTGGATCTGTTAGTTTCAATAAATACTTTCCTCCCCAAAATTGTGCCTGGTTTGGAGATTCATCCCAGCGACGTGTGGCTGACTGCGACAGATTTGGTACCAGAGTGCAGGGTGACTTGCTGAGATGAATCTGACCATGTGGATTTTGATCTTTTGGAACTTGTGTGCTGGAGGAATGGACATGGACTTGGTACTTGCGACTGAAGATGCCTTCCAGAGTGGTAAGCCAAGTTTTATGGACTATTCTGGTGAGAATTTGGAAATTCTCAGTGCAGAGAGAATGGCATTTGGAGGCTTGGCTTGTGAACTTTCTAAGGGAAGGAGAGACTACAGAAAACTTTAATAGAAGTGTGTGCCTGGGCCAAGGGGTGGATGCGTCCTACTGCCCATGCCCAGAGAGTTTGACCAAGGCTGAATTTAAGAAATGGACTGTGTGCTTGGCTACGGATATGGGACTGAGATTTAAGATTTGAAGTTGGAGAAACCTCAAAGCAAGTTAAACTTACTGGCCCAGAGACTGGCTTTTGATTATGGCCCAACTGCTTTACATTGAAACAATGGAGAGATGCCTGAGGTGTTTCCACCCAGGAAGGACAGAAAGATGGACTGTGCAAACTCTTTGGAAAGGAAATCGCTGAAAGAAAGGAATCTGCTCTTCAAGGTCACATTTATTTTGTCCCTGAATTAACAACATGGTTGTGTCCTGCATACCTGGTATTGCCTTTGGAAGCATGAGAAATGCATGTGCGGAGTGGGTCATGAAGTGCACACGGTTCCAGGAGCTGCTGCTGAGATGCGGTATTTGGAACAGGGTGTGAAGTCCATGATTGGCAAGTAAAGCCATTGGAAGATGGATCGTGGTTTGCAATGGAGACCCAAAGACGTTTTGGACATACCAAGACTGTGCAAGGGCTACCATGGAGCGCTGTTGGCTTGGGATGGAACTTTTCTCAGCTACTCAGCCAAGCTGGAGGAACAGAATCAAAAAAATCCGGTGACTCCGGTTGTGCTATGAGACTTGAACTGCAGATGTGGATGTTTGCTAATGTTTGTTGAGTTTGCATTGGCCCAGTCTTTCCTTGTTATGCCTCATAGCAGTTGGAAATGTTTGCTCTGTGCCATTATATGTTAAAAGCTTATAACTTGTTTTGATTTTACAAAATTTAAAGTTAAAAGACAATCTAAACTTTCAGATAAGACTTTGGGATCTTTAAAGTTGGACTAAACATAATATAGATAATTATAATTCTACTGGGGGTCAGGGGTGGATTGTGGAAGTTTGAATAATGTCCCCCAATAGATTCAAAAATTTATTATAATTGTAAAATGTCTCCAGCTAGTTCTGGCTGGAGGAGGTATGTCACCTTGGCCAGATCCTAGGGTTCAGCCCTAAGGTGTTTCTGGGGTGGGTCTGGAATTCTAGCTATACATATGCAAAAAGCAGTCTGAGCTCAAGCTTGGAGTTCCTCTTGTTTGCTAGTTTGGAGTGTGCTTGCTTGCTTGAGGTGCTGGTGGTGGGTTAACTCTCTCTCTGCTTACTTCTGTAAAAGGGAGCCAGCCTTTTTCCTTAATTTCCCCTGGATCTGTTTGTTTCAATAAATACTTTCCTCCCCAAAATTGTACCTGGTTTGGAGATTCATCCCAGTGACATGTGGCTGACTATGATAGACTCCAAAGAGAAATGCACTTTACAAGTGATTTACAAAGAGGCTACTAACATTAGAATCTAGCCAATTCAGGAATGTGTATCTCAGTTAACCTATACTGATCTCACTCTCCGATGGAGATTCTGTTTGTATTTTTCAGAAGGCAGTGAGAGAGCTGTGACTCTTCCAACCATACCAATGAACCGCAGGCCGATAGCTGACATCCTGGTAAGAGATGAGCCCCACCAGAACTATCGTGGAGGATCCATATGGAACCCCACAGAGAGTGATGGGATAAGCAAGAGACCCATAACCACAGCCAATCAGTCAACCCATGATAAGCCAGCAAGACAGACACCAATGATTTTCAACACAACCTAAAGCAGAAGTACACAGACCCTAAGACCTCAACAATAAAGCAGCCTTAATGCCCACAATGACTCAGGGACCTGAACAGAAGAGGGGACAGAAAGATTGTAAGAGCCATGGTGGGGGAGAATGTCCAGAGACATCGCCCCCCTCAATAACAACATACAAAGGGCGGTGGAACCGGGTTGACCCCTAGGCTGTCCATAAACCCCTACCAGATAGACTGACCCAAACTGCCCACGGAAGACAACACCCAGGTGATTGGGGACAGGGAAGAGGGAAATTGGGGAACTGGGTATCCCAGCACATTATTTGCTCATTCAATGTACCTAATTATGGATAATAAAAAAAATCAAAAAGAAAATAATGTTCTGCCTCCTAAGGGCCTGGGAACAACAGAGCTAAACGCACACCTGAGCTCCTCCCTGCCCTGCCCTTCCAGACCCTGTGAATTCTTAGGGATTCAGCAGGTGATTCCTAGTGAGCTCTTCTGTCCTTCCTTCCGCTCTCCTTTGGTCCTGCTTTCTGCTTCTTTCTCTGGCTAATCCACTGGGTCAGGATTCCTCCTAGGCTGGCTCCAAGAGCCTCAAGGAGGGGTGTCTCCATCAAGACACTCTGAAGCTGTTACCATATCTGAACATCCAGAAAGAGACTTCCCCCTCAATGGGGCTGGGTTCTAGGGTGGAGTATTTGGCTTTTAGTTCCCTGTGTACATTGTAGCTCTGTTGGTGGCGAACTCTCTGGCCTGAGGGAGCTTTAGCTCTACCCTGCTCTCCAAAGAAGTTGCAATTTATACTGTGTATCTGTTGTTTTATTTACCCAGAACCCTGTTCTTCAAACTGTTCCTTTCCCATTTCTGTTGGCCATTGGGCTGCCAGTCATAAGACACACTTCCTAGGCCTAGGGGTAAGCCCTAATCAAGCAGGTGAATGGGCAAAAAAGAAATGAAGACTCTGGGTGTGAGGAGTCCTTTCTTTTCATTAGTACAACAATGTACAGCAACATGATCCCGGAATTGTATCGGACTGTGTTGTTTGCCAGAAGAAACACAGAAGACAGAAGAAAGTTCTGTTAGGTTCCTAGAATTGCCCTAACAAATTATCACAAAATTGGATGTTTTAAAACAGTGGAAATTTATTTGTTCACAGTTCTATAAGAAGTTCAAAACCAAGGTGTTGGCAGGGTTGGGTCCCGGGGTTCTGAGGGAGAGTCAGGTCCATGCCTCTCTCCTAGCTTTTGGTGGATTCTGGAAATCTTTGGCATTCCTTGCTTTGCCTTTCTGCTTCCATTCTCATAACCACCTGTGTGTCTGAATTCGCTCCCTCTTCTTATCAGACATTGGGTGAAGTCCTATCCTAACATGAAATTTGGGGACATCACTCAACCCCATGCAGAAGCTGTGCGGGGAAAGCACAGCCAAGAGGCAGGAAGAAAGAAAACCTTTATGTTCTCTTTTCAGTCCTGAGCCAGTCACTGTGCATAAGAACTTTCTAGAGATGGGAGCCAAAGTATTCCCCTTTTCCCTTTAAGTTAGTTTGATTTCTGTCACCTGGAACTGAAAAGTCTTGAAATGAGAAAAGAGTCATCCGAATTTAACAAGGGACCACGTTGCAGCACACGTGTGACTTTCCTTCCTCCCATACCATCTAGGAGTCTTGCACACAGTTCCAGCCAGCACTTTGCTGTGCTTATTGCCAAGGTGCTCCAGGGTCTGTCTCCCTGGGGAGGGAGGGCTTGCGACTCAATTTACGGCTCCTCTTTACCTAATTTGACCCCAGTATCTCTAAGACGTAGGAATAAAAATTGAGTCAGATTTGGGAGCTGATGCTTAAAAGTATGGTTATCAAGGAAAATGCAAAGAGAAAAAAATGCCTGAAAGATATCTCAGCCCAGAGAGGCTCTCTCAGTCTAAGTGGGGAGACAATCCCTCATGAGGTAACTATGGGACACACCATAAGAGCTGTGGTTCATCGGCTGCTGTAGAGGGAAGGGTCCTGCTTCAGAGAGGCTCATGGAGGATTTTTAAAAGTATTTGGTTTATTTTTTATTTGCAAGCAGAGTCTGACACACACACACAGACACACACACACACACAGAGAGAGAGAGAGAGAGAGAGAGAGAGAGAGAGAGAGAGAGAGAGAGAGAGAGAGAGAGAGAGAGAGAGAGAGAATGGGCATGCCAAGGCCTCCAGCTGCTTCAGAGCAAGTCCAGATGTATGCACCACTCTGTCACTCTGTGATACTGGGGACATCTGCATACTGGGGAATTGAACCGTGGTTGTTAGGCTTTTCAGGCAAGTGTCTTAACAGTTGACCATTTCTCCAGCCCCATCTCTTGTAGTTATGAAGCTGTTGAAGGAGGTAGAATGACTCAAGTTGGTCCTGGAAAGATAAGCTGGGCTTTAATAAGGGGAAGAGTGGAAAAGATGTTTTCATAAGGAGCTTGGTCCTCCCAGGGACCTCTGTGGATCAGGCAGGTGGAGGGGAAGGTTCTGGTAGGTGTTGGGGGGGGGGTGAAAGCAGAAAGAAAGAGCTTTGGGCCAGGAGGCAATGCAGGAGTCCCCTCCCTCCCCTCTCCCACCTAGAGTTCACATTGGATCAAGATGTGAGGCCCTTAGCTTAGGTCTGAAGCAATGGAGTTGGTGCATCATGTGGGTCAGACACATGTGTGGGTCTGTGGTTCGATGTTACTGTCCTTTGGGGACTTCTAGTTGTAAGTGACAGAATTTCGGTGCTGTTGAACCTATTCTTTTGTGTGTACTTTTATTTTTCAGCAAGAGACAATTTCCTCTGAGCGAAAGGCATTCTCCACCCTTGATTTTCCAGGGATCCTCCACACACCCTGACCCTGCTGCTTCCTTCTCCTGGGGGTGGGGGTTTGGCAGGGGAATAAAACAGGAAGGGGGATGAGGTTTCTTGCCAACTTGCCAGCAGGGTTCCTGCTTGAGGGCCAAGGGGACCCACGATCACCTCTCCTGGGCTCCTCCCGCCTCCCAGCCTGCTCAGGGGTTAATCTTGGGGGAGAAACCAATCTGGGTGTTGATGGAGGGATTCAGCAGAGGTGCCTGTGCCCCTGCGGCCTCCTCATCCACAGCAGCCTGGATGCTCCAGGCAGCCCGGACCCCAGACTTGACGGAGGTGTCGATCCAGGCATGGGGCAGGCAGGTGTGCTCGCCGGCAAAGTGGATGCGACCCTCTGGCTGGAAGAGCAGCTTCGAAAAGTCCACAAATTGATAGGGTGTGAACTCAGCAAAGGCGCCAAGAGTGAAGGGGTCCAGAGACCAGTGCTTGACCACTGAGTCTGGGCACAGGCGCCGTAGCTCCTCCTTGGGGATGAGGTGCACCGCTGCCAAGTCATCCAGGATGATATCTACCACCTGCTCAGACTTCATGGAGGTGAAGAAGGAGGAATCGTCATCCACAGTGTAGGAGGCCAGGAGAACGCTCTTGCCACTTGGGAGGCTGTGGCTGGGGTAGTGGATGTAGCGTGAGGGCCTGTCAGTGACCGAGAAGCCTCCCCGGATGCCATCCCGTTCCCAGAAGGGCTCATCGCATATTAAAGCCACCTTGGTGGCACTGGTGTAATGCACAGAGCGCAGGGCACGTGTCTTTTCTGGGGACAGGGGTGGCTGAAAGTTGATGAGGCGTGTGGCCTTGGCGGAGGCAGAGATGATGACGTAGTCAGCCGTGAGGTTGTGTAGCTCTGGGGTGGACCCACCTGAGCGATACAGAACATGGACCTCGGGCCCATCCCTCACCACCGTCTCCACCTTGGACCTCAGATGGATGGTGCCAGGCTTCAGGAGGTTGCTGAGGCCTAGGGGGAGCTGGTCAAAGCCACCGGTGATCTCAGCAAAGCTACAGGGTGGAGAAGGGAGGGTGAGTTAGGAGGCACTGCCAGGCCCTTGTGCCCTTTTGTCTGAAATGGGTCTCCAAGAGGGAGCTGGCTCTTGCACTCTGTGAGGTACCATTCATAAAACACGGCCTCCATTAACACACAACCCTGTGTCTGGGAGAGATGGCTGCTTTGTTTAGAGGTGTGGGCAACCCAACACCCACAGAGAAGTGACCTTCTCAAGACCACATGGGCACTGGAACTATGCATCGGAGCAGCCTGCAGTCATGCTTGGGTCTTTAGGCCTCTAGTCCAAGCTGCCTTGAACTTGGCTAAATTCTGTGACATCTCAGCACCTTCCCTCATGAAATGGCTCTGCATTAGAATATCTAGCTCACAGGGCCTCCTGAGGATTACATGGGATAACTTCTGGAAAGTGCTTAGCACCACGCCAGTTACACAGTGCCTACCCAGGGCATCAGTGTTGGGGCAGCGGCTGACTCTCACCCAGGCCCCAGAGTTTCCTTACTCGTCACTTTGGGAGAACATGTTCGCAATCCTCAGGGACTCCAGGAGGGACTTGTAGTATCCAGCGTTCTCGTTCATCACATCCCCGATCATCTTTACTGCTCCTCTGCTCAGCATCCCTTCCTTCAGCAAGTAAGCCTGTGGGTAGGAGGTGTCAGAGGAGGAGGTATGAGCTGGAGGGTTCTCTTATCTCCCAAGGGGCTTCAGGAGAGGTCTGGGCTCTGCAAAGGTGGGGCTGGACTCAAGAGAGAGCTTTGGCAGTGGGAAGGACACTGCCCAGGGGCCTTGGCTGAGCCCAGAGCCCACCTCCCCCTGGAGCTCCCCCTGGAGCTCCTTGAGCCTCGCCTACCTTGGTGGAGTAAGAGTCATAAAGAGACATCAGTTGGCTGCAGTTGAACACCTTCATTCGTTGCTTAAGCTGCACAGAGGGAGGAGAGATACCATCATCCAGTTAGGCCCTCTGGGAGGCCCGAAGTATTCAGGCTGCTCTTAACAAGGAAGCCATGGGATGACAGGTGCCTCATACACCTTTAGAAGCAGGTTTTCTGGATGCCCCTTGGGAAGTTTGGGGGTGGGGGATAGAAAGAGGATGGAGGGATGAAAGAACCAGGGAAAATAGTTCCAGGACCACTTACATGGTTCTTTTTCCTCAAGTATCTCCCCTTAATTTAAGGACCTTTGCTTTGTTTCTGAGACAGGGTCTCGTGTAGCCTAGGTTGCCTTTGAACTCACTGTGTAGCTAAAGCAGGTCTTCAACTCCTGATACTCCTGCCTCCATCTCCTGAGCGCTGGGATTAAAGGTGTGTCTCATCATACCTGGCTTAACACCTTTTTAAAAACTATTATTTTGAAGGACCAGGATAGCTCAGCGGTAGAGCACTTGCCTTAAAAGTGCAAAGCCCTGGGTTCGATCCCCTGTACTGAAAATATAAAGACCCTTGAAAGATTAAAATTTAAGGTTCCTATCTTTACTATCATCCAAGAGGACAGATTCATTACCAAGAACTGCCTGCTTTACTTGTTCCCTTATTTATTTATTTATCTTATTGTCCATAATGAGTTACAATATTTGGGGGCAAACAATGAGTTGTTTTCCCCAAGTCCCTGCTGCCCTCCCCTCCCCAATCCACTGGATAACCTCCTCCACGGGTGGTCTGGATCAGTCCTTGTGACAGGGGACCATGGATAGCCCAGTATTCAGCCAGGTTCTCCTGGCCATGCCTCTGGATAGTCTCCCCCACCACGGCTCTCACAATCTTACTTGTTCCCTTTCTTACGCTGCTATTGACCAAGTCATGGGCTGCTGGACTCCGCAGGGACAAGAGGATCATGGGAATGGAGGAGGGGCTGAGGGTGGCAACATTCTTAACAGGTGTTAGAAGGAAGATGGACCAATCATGAGAGTACCAGGGAGGAATTGGGGGATCTGGCTTCATCTAGTAACTTGTGGGGTGACCATGAGCCCCAGTCTCTCCCATGCTAACCCTCGGTGGGATAAACAGTAGGCACCTTAGTGATGGCCTGGTAGAAAAGATGCTCTGCACGCTTGCCCTTCTCCGTGGGGCTCATATGGTAGCCCAAGAGCTCTGGGTTGGCGTGGACCTCCCAGGCACGGTAACGGTGTCCGTTGACAAGGTACCAGGTGTTGTTATCTTGTTGGATGAACTTATTCAGTTTCAGGCCAAGTTTCTTGATATAGGTGTGGGTCAGCCTGGAGCAGAGACAGACAGAAATGTTCCTTGTTCCTGCTGGTTCACAGTAGAAACCACTTCCAGGAAAACCAGTCTCATCTTAGGTCCAGGAAGCACAAACTAACCACCTGCTTGGCTCTAAGCTCATTTTCCTCTTGCTTTGGGCATCAGATTTTTTTTTTCCTTTTCTTTTGCTCTGGAGGATGGAAGTTGATCCCTCACTGAATTACAAGGCTCTTTAGGAAATTCCAGCTAGTAGAACCCAAAAGTAGAGACAGACATGCTCATTTCTGACAGTTTGAAGTTCCATTGTCCATTTCTAAGTAAGTTTGAGATTGTATCTGATGACTCCTAGTTTTAATGTGTACAGCTGGTTTGGTAGTTTTGGAAGGAAATTTGGGGTTCAATTTACATTAAAGGTTAAAGAAAAGTCCAATTTGTGGAAATGAGTGTTCAACAAATGGAAGGAATTGGTAATAGAAACGTTATAATTTCATATAATTGACATTTAAGAAAAATTGCCAAGCTGGGCATGGTGGCGCACACGTTTAATCCCAGCACTCGGGAAGCAGAGGTAGGAGGATCACCATGAGTTCAAGGCCACCCTGAGACTACATAGTGAATTCCAGGTCAGCCTGGACTAGAGGGAGACCCTACCTCAAAAAAACTAAAAAAACAAACAAACAAAAAAAAAAACTGCCAATATCGACACTTTACAATTTGGCGAATTAACAGCAACAATTGTGATCATCAGTTTGGGATCTGCCACTTCCTATGTAGCCCTGGGCATCTTGGGTGACCCTTGGTCGGTCCTCTCTGTCAAGTGGGAGGTGAGCATCAGCCCTGACGGACTAGGTGGAATCACGTGACATGACACAGTGAATCTGATGAAGTCCCCCCACCCCACCCCCAACCCTGGCCTCTTCCCATCCCTCCTCCAAGCCTTTGGCTCAATCTCTTGCATAAGACTTACCTGTGGAATTTGGGGAGTCTCATTGGCCCCAGTTCACAGTACCAGCCTTCCTCCTCATTCCTGAATGTGATCACCCGACCCCCGATGTGATCACTGGCCTCCAAGATAGTTACCTGGGGGCCAGAGAAGCTGCTGTTATTACCAGACAGGTGTCACCTCTTCCCCCCTCCCCTTACACCCACCTCCACATGATCATAGCTCTGGCCTGGGAGACCCAACCATACAGGATAACCTTCTTGGGGGTCTGCTCTCAGGGGTCCTGAGTGATGCAAGTGAAAGCTGAAGAGACGATGGTGGGCAGGGATGGGGACAGAGGACCTTCTGGTCCTGGCCTGGCAGTGTAGTGCTTTGCTTTTGTTTCCACGAGAACACAAGGAGGCTACCAGGAGGGTCAAGGCCCCTCTGAGGACTTCTCACCTGGTGACCGGCGTCCTGTAGGGTCTTGGCTGCTGTTAGACCTGCCATGCCGGCTCCCACGACCACCACACGCTTGGGCAGTGGGGAGGTGTGGAGTCCGTCCTGGGCTATGGCAAGGAAGGTCTCGTAATCGGGGTCCTGGAAACACTTAACAAGGTCCTCATAGTAGGCAAGGCAGTTGGAGATGTACAGCAGGAGGCACAAGACCAGGAGTCCTGGGGCAGAGAAAGCAATGGGGTGGGTGGTCATTCTGGAGCCCAGGTTCTGGGTCCTGTCTGCCCACGATGAACCTGGCTATGTGAACCAATGCAGGGCAGAGAGCTCAGGGCCGTGCCTGTCAAGTGCATGATTCTAGGTATGTATATTTGTGACGATGTCTATGTGGAGGGGATTGTGTTGTATAGGGTATGGATGTATGTGTGAACTGAGGTGGCGATGGTTGTGTGATTAACGCATGATTGTGAATGTGGCTTGTGCGTGTGCGTGTGTAAAACCTTAAGGGTACAGCGCATTCATAGGTGACTCTATAGGTGTCTGCTTCTGCTGGGGGATGTGCATGTGAGTTTGCTTGTGAGTGTATAAGCGGCTGTGGTTTGCTGTTTTTGTGAGAATGTGCTCGGCATTAATCATAACTGAGAGATGTGTTCGTAGAACGTGTGGGTGCTGAGTAAATGTCAGTAATGGATCAACATGGATGGTGAGATGGATCGATAACTGGAGTGTGAGTTGGCTTGGATTCCACAGGGAGGGGATGGGATGTGCTAATTTACTTGAGCCCGAGTGAGAAGATGGGTGTTTATTCTGTGCTTGTGTATTGAGTGTGATGCTGGGTGGGAGCTTCAGTTGTGTCTGTATTACAACGACTAGACTAAGGGGGTTCTCACTTGCCAAAATCCCAGTGCTCACAGAAGATGGTCAGGGTGTACAGCTCCTTCCTGTTCCACTGAAGAGCAGGTGGCATTTTGTTTTCTTTGAGAATGAATGCATTTATGAGTGTGTCTCTATACTTGTGTAAATGTGAGTGTGTATAAACAAATGGGCTGGGGAGGGAGATGGCTCAAGGGTCAACAGTACTTGCTGCTTAAGCATTAGGGCTTCTCAGCCGAAGACCACCAAGCTCAATTTCCCATAACCCACGTAAAAATGCTGGGCATGGCTACACACCTCTGTAACCCTGGTTTGCAGGGTGCGTGTGGAGGTGAGAGAATCTCTAGGGTTCAATGACAGACAGCAGTTGATGGAGAGACCCTGCCTCAAGAAAGTATGTGGTTCAACGATACAGAAGGACACCTGACGTCTCCTCTGGCCCTGCATGTATGTGTATGCACACATGTATGCATACCACACACACACACAAACACACACACTATGTGCGTGCACACACACAACAGGGTGTATAAAGGAGGAAGCCTCAGTTCTCCTGGGGAGATGCAATAGTCATCCTGCCCTTCTCCAGCCTCACACTGCTCCCCAATGCTTTCTGGGTATTTAATGTCACCCCAAGATTGGAAACCATTGCTCACATTATTCACAACAACCACCATGCATCAAGTCTTGAGTGACTCGATTTTTTTCCCCCTCCACAATTAAATGGTCTGAAATGTAGAGAAATTTGCCTGGGAGTCTGACACAAAGGCTCTGTGGTTTCCTCAGTGCTACCTGTTTTTCAGGGGAGCAGGTAGGAACTGTAAACCCTGAACTCCCTTAGGCTGGTCTTTGTAATGCTGGGGTAACTGAAGCTCCCAAGAGGAGGGGATCTTTATGGACCACCAGTTGAGGGCCACGAGACATGGTTAGCTTACAGTTCAGACCCTTCCAGTGTCAAGAGAGCCTTCCACTGGGCAACTGCTCAGAAAAACGGAGAGCATTGCCAAGCCCAGGGGAGAGACGTTTCCAGCTGCAGCTCTCCCCTCACACCTCTACCTCGGCCTTGTTAATGTCTACTCCATCTGATACAATTGTCCCTGAGCTCTTGCCGTTTCTGTCCTAGCCCCCCTCTTTCCCCATGAATGAACCCAACCACAGACCCATCTGCTTTGACTCACTTTCAACCAGCTGACCCACTCCCAGGCCCTGGTAAAGATGTATCTTTGTCCCACATCACCCTTGAATCCCTTCCCTGGTCCTATCCTCAGGACCTCATACCTATGTCCAGTCTCTTGATCCGTGCCCATCTCCCACCCAGGATCACTTTGTATCTCAGCACCCAACACTTCCTTGCTCAGATCTTCCCTTCCAGACTTTGAGGAGGGATCCTACTTACCTCTCATCTTGGCCTTGGCCCTGAAGTTCAGGCTGAACCTTGCACGGCTCTCCCTCTCTTTATGAGGAGCCGGCTTCCCTCCAGCAGTCATTGGCCCTTATCCCACCAGCAGGCTCCTGGCACTAACGTCTTGGCCAAGTAGGGCAGTCCTGCCCTCAAGGCCTGATCTGTCAGGTGAGCTGACCTGCCAGTGACAGCCTCCACCCTCAGCCACACTGTGTGTACCCCACCTGCCTCCTGACCTTATCCCAGCCCAGCTCCTCAACTCCTGGTGCCAATGGGGAGGGTGGGTATGGAAGCAGGTGGGCCATACCCAGTCTTCTGTGCTCACCCCAGGAAGGTGTGAAGGATGGACATCTAGTCTCTGAACTCTCAATGCAAGCCAGAGCTCCTGAATGTCCCCACTAGAGAGTGTTCTCCTTTCCACTGCGGACCCTTCTGCTCTGCTGTGGGTAGAGACCTGGAGTTCCTGTGGAAGGCACATGCCCTCCTTGCCCCCCTCAGCAGCTTCCTGGCATGCAGAATGGTGGCAGAAGTCGCTGGTCTGGTCCGTTTGCAGAGGAAAGTGTCGTTTGTCCCTTCTGTTGGGCCCTTTAGGACTTCCTAAAACACAGTGGGCTTCTCTGTTCCTTCCCCTGAGGAAAGGAGCCAGTTGGCTGTGATGAAGAGACTGGCTTTTGTTTTCTGTGTATAGTGGGGGTGGAGACAGGCTGGCTAGCAAAAGTGAGTGGAAAGTGGGCACCCAACCACCAGTATGGGGCCGGGTAGAGGGCAGGAGTGGAGGAGTTAGGGGTACTCAGCATGCAAGGCCCAAGGCTGAGATTCTGCAGCAGCTGTGTGGGGGAAGGGCTCTAGCAGCGAAATGGACAGAACTGGACTGAGTCCTGCTTTGTCCAGAGTTGTGTCATGTCTCAAGACATGAGGCTTATACCTTTCTGAGCCTGAGTTAGCTTTTCTTCCTTCCTTCCTTCCTTCCTTCCTTCCTTCCTTCCTTCCTTCCTTCCTTCCTTCCTTCCTTCCTTCCTTTTGTCTTTTTCGAGGTAGGGTCTCCCTCTAGCCCAGGCTGACCTGGAACTCACTCTGTAGTCATAGGCTGGCCTCGTGCTCACAGTGATCCTCCTACCTCTGCCTCCCGAGTGCTGGGATTAAAGTATGGACATATATACATGTTGGTCGTATTCCCATTGGGTTACACTCTTAGGCCCCCTCCTCCAGCCCTCGTTCCACCGAGGCGCTCCTCAGTGGGGTTATCTGTAATCTCCGTGGGGTCAGGAATGGAGGGGGGTGCCTCTGAGTATGCTCTCCCACCCTGCTGAGCCTGGCTTTTCTTATCTTGCTACTTCCTAGGATTTTGTTTTGAGTTTTGAGGTAGGGTACTGCTATGTAGCCAAGGCTGACCTTGAACTCCCAGTCCTCGTGCCTTTTGATTGCTGGGATTATAGGTATGCATCATCATGCATGGGTGTTTGAAGGGTGAACTGAGATGATGCATGTGGTATATTTGTTTTGTTTCTGGGCTTGACATGACTCTCGCTGTCTTGAAGCAGAATGGCAGTAACCTACGAAGGAGTCATGGCAAGGAGATGAGCAGAACCACACAGCTAATATCCAGGTCTACGGTAATGGGGCTGCTAATATTTCCTGATACAAGGAGGTGGAAGTTCACAAGGCCCTCACCTGAGGCTCCAGTCACCAGCTTTTCCTATTCCAGCTGCATGAATACCATCCACCTCTTTTTCAAGAGTTTCTCATTGGCCTGCAGCTCATCAAATAGATTAGACTGGCTGGCAGGTGAGCGGTCTACCCGTCCCAGGACTGGGATTACAGGTGTGTGCCATCAATAAATTTAATATTTTTATTTATTTATTTGCAAGCAGAGAGAAACACACACACACACTCACACACAGAGGGTCAGGGGGAGAATGGGTGCCAGGGCCCCTGGACACTGCAAATGAACTCCAGACACATACTCCCCTTTGGTGCATCTGGCTTTATGTGGGTACTGAGGAATTAAACTTGGTTTTGCAGGCAAGCACCTTAACCACTGAGCCATCTCTGTAGCCTCCCCCCAACTTTTTTTTTTTTGAAGCAGGTCTTATTCTAGTCCAGGCTGACCTGGAACTCATGCGATCCTCCTACCTCAACCTCCTGAGTGCTAGCATTAAAGGTGTGCTTCACCACACCTGGCACACCTGGCACACCTGGCCTACCTGGCACACCTGGCACACTGTGGAAACCAGGGATTGAAATCATGCTTCTGATGCTCACACTTTACCAACTGAGATCGCCTTTCTATGTTTAGACTTAAAGGTGTCATTTAGGCCTTTGATTCATTTTGAAGTAATTTTGATGACTAGCAGCCATGTCAGGACCCTTCTGGTACAGGTTTGAGATTCCAGCTGAGATCCAGACCTCTGACTCCAGCTGGCCCCTACCCAAGGCACACCCCCTCCCCAGCTCCTGCACCAGCCTAGACTGGGCTACCCAACTGCTCTCTGCTCCCATAGAGGTCCAGAGAGCCGCCCACCCCCACCACAAGCTCCCACCATTGCCCAGTGTCTCCTCCCTGCTGCATCCTGACCTGAGCCCTTGCTGGCTCAGCACCCTTCCCTCCCGGGTCCCCTTCCCTCCTGGGTCCCCTTCCCTCCTGGTCCCCTTCCCTCCTGGTCCCCTTCCCTTGGGATCCCCTTCCCTCCCACACAGCACCTCTGTGGTCTGTGGGCACCCTCATCCTCACTCACACTGGCAGACCCCAGTCTGTGGTCATGCAGGCACCTGGTCCCCAGAGGTCCAAACCAGCCAGCTGCCACTCCGTGAGCCCACAGTTGCTGCCAGGTCCCCAGAGATCCGCCTCATCATCAAAGGTTTTTACATGGGGTTAAGGTGTGGAGTGGGAGAGGAGAGTGTGGGAGGAAAGAGCAGGTACATAGTGAGCTCCTGGCAGGTGCAGCACTGCCACCTAGAGGGGAAGGGAGGAACTGACTCCTGTGCATGCCCCACAGGTGCAGCACTGCCACCTAGGGGGGAAGGGAGGAACTGACTCCTGTGAGCTCCCAGTAGGTGCAGCACTGCCACCTAGGGGGGAAGGGAGAAAATGACTCCTGTGCACTCCCCGTAGGTGCAGCACTGCCACCTAGGGGGGAAGGGTGGAACTGATCCCGTGAGCACCCAGCAGGTGCAGCACTGCCACAGTTTTTCGAGGTAGTCCAGGCTGACCTGGAATTCACTATGTAGTCTCAGGGTGGCCTTGAACTCACGGCAATCCTCCTACCTCTGCCTCCCTAGTGCTGGGATTAAAGGCGTTTGCCACCACGCCCAGCTAGCACTTAACTTTCTAATTAGTTTCTTCAGATTTTATGTCAGACTACCCTGCACACCTCTAGCTTGTCAGATTTCATGTCTGTCTACTATGGCTCATTCTTTGCTTCAGCCTCATCAGGTTCAACTTGGGCAAACATAACTTCGGGCTGAGTTTTAGAACAGGAAGTTGTTTTCAGCTGCTTTGTCATGACCCAAAATGGCTTCTGGGGTGTTCCTATCATGGGTCTTATCCAAAGCAACGTTTTTCACAATGTAGGATGACAGAGTGCCCCTATGGGTTCTGACTTGTGTGGGTGTCATAATAGACTGTCATCAATCCAGTTCCAGTTCCAGCCATGATCTGGTTCAGTTCCAGATGCCAGTTCCAGGTGGCAGACAACACTGGCACCAGTGACGTCTATTTCATACACCCCATGGAAAGTCTTGGCCTCAAAGAAAACAGGTTTGCCCCTGCCACATCCCCTTTTGAACAGAGCTACCGTTGACTATGAGCTTATCATCTGGACGGAAACAGCAGTCAGCCATTGAGAGAGAACAGGATGGGAAGACCCGAGGCTGAAAATAATGGCTTAAATAAATTGTTGGATGCCCCATATATAAAAGCTAGGATGTAAGTTTAGCATTTTAGTAATATAACAGTAAAAGTCAAGCACATGGATTAACCTTTATTTATTTGCAAGCAGAGAGAAACAGAGGGGAGAGAGAGAGGCAGAGAGAGAGAGAAAGACAGAGAGAAAGAGAGAGAGAGACAGAGAGAGAAAGGGAGAGGAGGAGGAAGATTGGGCATGTCAGGGTCTCTTGCCTTTGCAAAGGAACTCCAGACACACCCCATTTTGTGCATCTGGTTTTATGTGAGTACTGTGGAATCGAACTTGGTCCAGCAAGCTTTGCAAGCAAGAACCTTTAGCTGCTGAGCCAACCCCCTGATTTTCATTTTTTAAAAAATAAATCCAGTGCTCATATTTCTTTGAGGGCACTTTGTCTTGAAGAAGGGGAGGTGATGGGGTGGGCACCACAGTGGCTAATGCTTCAGCCCAGGGTAGTCTTCGATGGATGCCTTTCTGTGGGTGGAGCTCCTCCGTGGATGTCCCAGGTGGTAACAACGATGAGACCTTGGATGTCCTGAAGCTGGGTTCAGCAGTCCCCACACTTCTGTGACCAGTCACCCAGGTGGTTCATCTCTTGAGTGACATCCACACAGTAGGTTTTGCTCAGATGCTGAAAATAGCACATGGAACGTCTGGTGGAGGGCTCTAGTGTGTACAAAGCCTCTGGCTTCCTGGTCTGGGCAAGGCAATCTCCTTGAAGGTCCCTGGAGGTATTTTACTACAGTCAGCTCAGAATAACTGCTTGGTGGCTGCCATGCCCCTGTCTTTAATAAGGTCAGACTTTATACCTCCTTCCTGCCACCAGGCAACTTCAGACCACAGCTCAGCCTTCCTCTTCCTGAAGCTTCTGCAGGTTGGGAAGAAATCTGAGAGCTTGCGATTTATGTCCTTTTGATTTTTATTATCCTTGATTGTTACACAAATGACGTAAAACCTATTAGACATAAAGCCAGACACAACTCCTAACACAACTAGTGGATGATTTCAACACCCTACCACCATCCAAATACAGACCATCTAAACAGAAACAAATAGAGAAATAATCGAGCTAAATGACACCTTAATTAAATGGACTTAACAGACAGACATCTATGGAACATTCCATCTAAATATCCATAGAATACACATTCTCAGCAGCTCATGGAACCTCCTTTAAAATAGATCACATATTAGGACCCAAAGCAAGTCTCCAAGAATTTAGGAAAACTGAAGTAACATCTTGAATTATATCTGACCACAATATAATAAAGATAGAAATAAACGACAAGAAAAACAACAGAAAACATACAATTTCCTGGAGATTGAATAACACACCATTGAGCAATGAATGGGTTGTTGATGAAATCCAAAAGGAAGCAAAAAAAAATTCCTAGAACTGAATGAAAATGAAAACACCACGCACCAAGACCTATGGGACACAATGAAGGCAGTCCTATGAGGGAAGTTTAGAGATCTAAGTGCCAACATTACAAAAATAGGTCTCAGACAAATAACCTAGCAATCCACCTGAAGGCTTTGGGGAAACAAGAACAATCCAAACCTTAAAGTACCAGATGGAAAGAAATAGTGACGATCAGGACAGAAGTCAGTGAATTAGAAATGAAGAAATCAATTCATAAATTGATGAAACAAAGAACCAGTTCTTTGAAATGGTAAACAAGATTGATAAACTCCAATCCAAATTAACTAAAAGAAAGAGATAGAAGACCCCAATCAACAAGATTAGGGAATGAAAAAAAACTTTTCCACAAATATCAATAAAATTTAGAGATTCATAAGGACATATTGTAAAAACCTATATAACCCACCAAACTGGAAAAATCTGGAAAAATGGATGAATTTCTTGACATATATGATCTACTAAAGTTAAACCCAGAAGAGGTAAGTAATCTAAATAGAGCTATAACAAGTAACAAAATGGAAGCAGTAATTAAAAAAAAAATCTTTCAACCTGCTGGGTGTGCTGGCTCACGCCTTTAAATCCAGCAATTGGAAGGCAGAGGTAGGAGGATCACTGTGAGTTTGAGGCCAGCTGGGTAAACAGTAAGTGCCAGGTCAGCCTCAGCTAGAGTGAGACCTGACCTCAAAAACAACAACAACAACAACAACAACAAAATATCTCCCAACCAAAAAACATCTGGGCCCCGATGGGCTCACTACTGAATTCTACCACATCTTTATAAAAGAACTGAAACCACTGCTTCTCAAGTTATTTCACAAAATCGCAAAGGTTGCTAATCTTTTGCTTCTTAACTCCTTCTTTGAATCTAGATTGCACTAGCATCAAAGCCAGAACAGAAACATAGCAATCAAATTATAGACCAATATCTCTGATGTACTTAGATCACAAATTCTTAAAATTCTTTTTTTTTAATTGTCCATAATGAGTTACAACATTTAGTGGGCAAATAATCAGTTATTATCCCCAATTCCCCACTGCCCTCCCCTCCCCCCTCCACTGGATAACCTCCTCCATGGGTCTTCTGGATCAGTCCTTGTATTCAGCCAGGTTCTCCTGGCCATGCCTCTGGATAATCTCCCCCACCACGGCTCTCACAATCTTTCCGCCCCC
>PVHP010031920.1:0-20637 GCA_004024765.1 Zapus hudsonius | reverse complement strand
ACAAATGCCAGCTCCACACCACAGGACACCCATCAAAACTATTGCTTGAAGATGAAACAAAATATTTAAGGTAAGGTACAAAAACGACTGATCTTCAATGCAATCATACTGATGTAAAGAAGGAAATGGCTGAAATCAGAGATGGTCCACTTTGTGAGAATGGAAGAAAAGAAATAACTTTGCATTATATGTTGTTGATAGGAGGAAATTTTCCTTTTTGCCTATTATCTTTTTGAGCGGAAAAAAGGGTAAAGTCTTAAAAAAATCAAGGATCACCGGAGAATTTTCAGTAAGCCTGTATAACTCTCGAGGTATTTGAAATGCATGTAATCCTGCTGCAAAACAGTGTTTAGAACAACAAGCGGCAGAGGAAGGACAAAAATTATACAAAAAGGCACATAAGAATGATCCGAAAATAATGTTGGCAACATTGGACATACTATACTTACTATATTATGTCTCAATATTTCTCTTTTTTTTCATGAAAAATCTGGAATTTATTTAGAAAGGCTTTTTATTGTGAATACATATATATATTACTTCATTCAAATTCAATAGTTTTTCAAAGTAAAATCAAGAAAATTCTTACTTATGTATTTAGTTTAATTATCATTTGTTACACAGATATGAACTGTTTATGGAAAACCTATGAACAAAGAGTACATATGTTTATCACATCACCATACAAATCTAAATTTAAAAATTATTTAGAGGCAATATAGTCATAATCTCAGTTTTTGACATGACTATGAATGAAATGAGTCCAATTATAGGAATATATATATATATATATATATATATATATATATATATATATATATATATATATATATATATATATATATACAACAATATGCTCAGTTTTAACACAACAATATGCTCAGTTAAATATTTCTTAAAAGTTTTTTATTTATTCAATATAACCTGAAAATAAATTTTTAAATGTGGTAAAAAAAAGTTCAATCTACTTGAAGAAATTGGATCAGTCCTGTTTCTGTAAAGGCATGGGCTGTTTAAACCCTTGATGATATAACTAAGGAGTGAAGGGCACATTTTTGATAGCTTTTGTAGATATCAGAAAAGGAAAGGAAGTCTAGGCCTTGGCAGGTATTATGCTTGGTGAATAACTTGCTTTGTGCATATACCACTTGGAAATTAAGGTTAAATCCAGTCAACTGGGATGCCATCCCAATACGAATCCCCACAATTTCAGAAATTATAATAAACCAGGTACCTGGCAGAAAAATATGTCTCTATAAAGAATCATTACATCATCACAGGTATAAAATTATTGTTTAAATACAATATTGAGTACACAATAAAAATAAAAGGAGATAAAAGTATAAATAAAATTAATCAGAATAATATAAATAATATAAAATAATCCATAAGTAGAGGTAGTCATCAAAGTAATAGATAGAACTGGAAATTGTAGAAAAGAATATAAATCATAATATAGAACTGCAAAGAATAAATGAAATCTAGAATACAACATATAAATAGGTAACAGACAGCTAAAGAATAATTAGTAAATTAACCATTTGTGAAATAAGATAGGTAGCATTCATTACAAAGAAATAAATGGTAATGAGTGTGGTGGGTGGTTAGACATTTCTGTAATCAAAGCACTCAAGAGGTTAAAGCAGGTATATCTTGAATTTGAAATCACACTTGTCTTTACAATAAGGACTTGTCAATAGAGAAAGGGAGAATGGAAGAGAAGAAAGAAAGAAAGAAAGAAAGAAAGAAAGAAAGAAAGAAAGAAAGAAAGAAAGAAAGAAAGAAAGAAAGAAAGAAAGAAAGAAAGAAAGAGAGAAACAATGAAAGAAATATAGAGCAAAATATTAAGTAAATATAAAAATAATAATAAATGAGAATGATGCAAAAATACTCTTTGAAGACATTTATTCAAAGATGCACACTGTGTGTGTTTTCTCAGAAATAATTGCCTGACAAAGTCTTTGTATGATAACTTAAAAATTTCTTCCTCAATATTTTAAAGTCCTATATAAAATCTTCACGGGAATAATTTAAACTACTAGAGCTCAAACCGGATTAACTAAAAAAGAACAAAAAGTAGAATGAAAGAAACAACTGCAATCTGGAGATTTAGGCCCATGCATGATATAAAGATAAGAAAGCACTTGGCAGGTAGAGAGCTCAGTCAGTAAACTGCTAACCTTGCCAGCATGAGGATATGAGTTTGATCTCCATAATCCACACTAAAAAACAAGCAGGTGTGCTAGAGAGATGACTCAACATTTAGGAGCATTTCACATGCAAGCATGAAGGCCTGAGGAGGCCAGAGAGACTGCTCCAGTCTGATGGCCAGGGTGCACCCATAAATAGCTGGTGTGGCCACCCATGTCTGAGAGACTGGATAATTACAGGGGTGTGTTTGTTGGGGCAGGGGTAGGGGAAGCGTGGTTGGGATTCAGTTAGAAACTGGTTCAAAGGCCCAACACCCATGACAAAAAAAAATACATGGGGTGGTACATTTTTGTAATACCAGTGCTGGGGAGCTGGAGACAGGAGGACCCCTGAAATCCATCACTCCTTTCTCCAAGAGTATAGAGTGGCTAAAACACATGTACAAAGTTGACAAAACAGCAGAGAATGAAATCTTTTTTTTTTTCAGTAAAAAAGTAAATGAAAAAGTCTAGAAATTCACAATTCTGAAAATAAGTAACCAAAGAGAACATTCCGGAATCTGAGGGGGAAAAATAACTTTCCTGAACTCTTAACTATACCAATGTAGAGGACACTTCAAAAAGTCTAATGGGCAACAATCATCAACTTACAAAACAAATCATAAAAACAACAAGGGTAGCCCAACACATGATATTGAAGACAGAGTTTAGAAACTAAATTTTAACAAGTTTACAGGAGATTTGTAAACATCACAGGCTTTCCAATATTCCAGAATGATCATGGTTTTGGATTAAGAGAAAGAAAAACCCATCCTGCTTTAAAGCATAAACTCCTTTTCATTCAATCCCGTCCATTTTTATGAAAAATAGATTGTGTCCAGATTCCTTTCCTTTTCCTCCAGATTCTTATGACAGACAGATGCAGCATGAAAACCAATATACATGTGAAACACCAGGGAATTGTTATCTAAGAGGAATAGAACAGGCAAGTGTAGCAACATCTCAGAGACCAATATATTTAAGCATGTTTGAAGAATTAATGAAAAGCAATCATGGTAATGAATACAGGAGGAACAGTTGTAGATGCAGTGAATTTAGAAAAACATCACATGAAAAGTGTAGGACTGGAAAGTACAACTTTTCTGAAATAAGACAATTCACTACAGAATAAAAGCAGATATTAACGTAGAAAAGAAATAGCCAGTGACCACATACAGATAACAGAAAATAATTGCTACAAATAAAAATAAGAAAAAAGTCAGTATTGGAGCAGTATAAATCTTAAATATATATATATATATATATATATATATATATGTATATATATATATATATATATATGTATGTATGTATATGTGTGTGTAGTATACTAGTATGCAGACCATGAAAAAACTATGTATTTCCCCTTTAGCTGTACAACAGTGATTTGAATACATATCCTTCAAAAGACACACAAATTAATGACATTTTTTATTTATTTTTAAATATAGTATTTATTAATTTTCAAGCAAAGAGATACAGAGAGAGAGAGAGAGAGAGAGAGAGAGAGAGAGAGAGAGAGAGAGAGAGAGCGCACCAGGGCCACGACCTTGTGGGTCTGGCTTATGTGGGGACTGTGGAATTGAACCGGAGGCGGCACTGGAGGAAAGTGCCTTAACCTCTGAGCCATCTATCCAGCCCACAAATTAATGACATTTATGCCATTCTGACAATAGTTGCTTACCATTGATCTTTTAGGATAGAAACATTCAAATTTTGATTGCATTATTAGAGTTTATAAATTGTAGTTTCTTCAGAATTAAAATATTGATATTGACTAAATGCAATCACTATAAATCCTAGTGAAGTACATGAGGTCATTTGATTTATAGTGATTGCATTTAGTGTTATAGCTTTGCATATAGTCATGCATATAGCTTTCTAAGCTATATGTTGATAAAACAAGAAACACACTAAGATTCAACATGGTATTAGTGAAAAGCGTGGAGGGAGGTGAGAGTGTAATGCCTATTTTTTTCTCACAATGCTAGAATAATTCTATTTATCTAGATGTTGTAACATTGGTGTTTCTTTTATTAAAGTAACTTTTGATTACCCATATGCTTACTATTTGTAGATTTTTTTCTTATATAATATAGACTTGTGATAATTTATATATCATAAGTAATAAATTCTTGTATATGCACATAAATCAATTCTTTTCAAAATTATTTGCCATGAAGGCTCACTACTCATTGATTTCTATAATAATATGACACATTTTAGCATCTGATAAAATTTTTTTCTCTGAAATAGTTAAAGCTGTATGTTATGTGACTGTTTAATTAAATCTAAAATATGATATGTAATTTTAATGTTTACATGAGGTTTATATCTGTCATATTAGTTTTCTCTTCAACTCACTGATGATATAGATCATTATATATCTTTTTTGCTGAAGACACTGCACCTTGTGGTGGCAGAACATAGTGAAATCAAGCTGGAAGCTTCATCCTTGTTGGCTTTATTTCATAGTGCTAGATGGAAGATGCAATGTTTGCTACTGGGAGAGCAAAGACATCATCATTCTCCCTCCTCTGTGGACCATGTGAGCTACAGTATCAACCTTCCAGGAAGATGTGCCCAGTGGTGCAATAGCAACATGACTATTATGGGGGACATCAATTGTTAACTGACAGAATTTGAAACCTGCTCTATTGCAGGGAATTCATACCTAATACTCTAAACCTGGTCAAAAGCCTTTGGCTGGCGATGTCATAGACCCTCTGGAAAAATGCTACTACTCTTGTTTCCTTAAATGTGTATATAGTATGGACATCAAATTGCATTATATTTATGCTCATGGCCATAGATTAGGTAAAGATTATGTCTCAGCCCTGGTCACAGAAGTTTCTTTTTATTTATTTATTTATTTATTTATTTATTTATTTATTTATTTATTTATTTATTTGAGAGAGTGTGTGAGAGAAAGAGGCAGACACACACATACAGAGAGAGAGAAGAGAGAGAGAGAGAGAGAGAGAGAGAGAGAGAGAGAGAGAGAGAGAGAGAGAGAGAGAGAATGGGTGCACCAGAGTTTCCAGCCACTGCTAATGAACTCCAGACACATGTGCCATCTTGTACATCTGGCTTTAAGAGGGTACTGGGGAATTGAACTCCGGCCCTTCTGCTTTGCAGACAAATGCCTCAATCACTAATCCATCTCTCCAGCCCAGAAGTTTCTTTTTATAGTGTGTGGTGATTGCTGTAGAGACCCATAACTGGTCAAATGAGCTGAGAGAATAAGACTGTTAGTGCTCAGCCCTAAATGGGACATGTTTGTCACTTCCTTCAAGGCCTCAGAAGAATGTGGAAGAGGGAGTGGAAAGAGCCAGAGGATGGAGAGTAGTGCTGTGCAATGCTATCTTCTGCACATAACACAAGCATTTATCAAAACATCCTTCCTAATTCTTTTCTCTTTCTCTTTTCTGTTATAAAAAGGATTTATAGTATCTATTCAAATACAATTGGTTGTGCTGCTAATTATAAGTATACTAATGGCTGACTGATAACTGAAAATCTATAAAACAGTCTATAAAATGAGAAAAATGTTTGCTATTATTAATGCCCTGATAATGGCTTTTAATAATGTTCATTATGATCCAGTATTAAAAGGTTCAGATTTTGTGGGGAGCTGCTTATTGTGCCTTAATTGCGTCAATGACATTTAGAAGGTCTCTGCCATTTTCTCTACTAACCAAAGCTAAGTTTGTATTTCTCCGCTTAAATTTATTTTTCCCACCTGCAGACTTCCTCCTAGAGACCCTGGTTGTGGCCAGGTTACCTAGCAACCTGGTTATGCTAGATCCTACATAAGCGTCTATGCACTTCCTACTGCAAGAGGATATTGAAGTACTACCTGTACTGCAATAAACTGAGACTTGATCAGAATTTTTGTCTTGTCTTCATTCTTCGCGTCTCTTATCCCTTTTCATTCTCACCCCCTCCCTTAGGGTCTTTGTTGACTGGCTCACGGGTAGGGACAAGATTACACATGGATTAAGACTGAAAAAGGAGACTGGGCTGTGCTCTAGTGGTAGATCAAGTGCCTAAGTAATGCCCTGAATATTAGCACTAGCACTTCCAAAAAAAAAAAAAAAAGTAGAAAATCCAGTTTTTAAATTGTTAATGTTACAAACAAAAAATGAATTTAATAAAAAATGAATATTTTTCTAAACTTTAAATTATTTATGCTAAAATATTCAAGTATTTAAATTTATATCAGTACATATATATATATATATATGTATCTGTATTTTAAAATTTTTTAAAAATTAAAATAAAGCCATGTGGTGGTACATTCCTCAATCTCAGTATTTCTATAGTTCTATTGAGAATGATGGCATTTCACAAAATCAAATGGTTGTGCCTACTTCACTCCTCAAAGTGCACCATGTTTTTCTTCCTTCAGACACCCATCAACTCACTAGCTCAGCTTTCACCAGGAGGGCATTATGAATTTACATTCTATCCTTGGCATACCATAAAATACTGAAAATTTAAACTAATAGTTTCTATTCCAGATAATATTTTACTGTTTCTTAACAAATACTCTTAAGTGAGAAGAGATTTTTCTTATGTATTACTTGTCCATTTATTTATTTAATTTCAGTTTGTTTCTGTGAGGCATTCAATGATTCCTGCAGTCAGGTGTCATTACTGTAGTTCATCTTAAGTGCCTAGGTCTCTCTATGCTGTTGACTTTAAACTGTCAATGGAAATGATGCCATGGGGAAAATTATTAATATTATTAGAAGAATTGTCTTATCTTTCTGCATGTGCATATATGTGGGCTATACACAGATGTGTGTATGACTATTCATATACATGTGAGTATACATGTATGCGTGTGTGTGTGTGTGTGTGTGTGTGTGTGTGTGTGTGTGTAGGCCAGAGGTTGATATTTAATATTTTTTTGTTTGCTCTACATTATTTACTGACTCACACTCTTCATTTGAATTGAGAGCTGACCAATTCAGCTAAGTCTCCCTAGCCAGTCTGCCTGCCTGCATCTGCCTCCCAAATATTGGGACTACAGATTAACTGTCATACACACCTGGCATTTATGTGGGTACTGGGGATCTAAACTTTGACAATCTCTTTATCTACTGAGCTATCTCATTTGCCTCACTGAATGAATATCCTTGGCATAGAAAGAGTACTCATTTAAAAATTGCTGAGATGTGAAAGTTATCTAAATATTGCTATGTTTATCGAAGTAGCAAATGACAGAGAAGCACAGAGCATCTATGTAAGCCTTGTTTCTTATTGATATTTACATTAGTCAAAGAGTTAGCAAAGTTGGCTTCCACATAGAGGTAACACATCAGGATCCTCCAATTAGGTGTTATGCTTTAGGAGTCATCATAGAATCAGCACCAACTTTGGTTTGTTTGTAATCATGAAGTTCTTCCTGGAGGATATGAGGAAAGATGTATAAATATCTCCATTTTGATGGTTTGAATGCGTACTTGTATGACATCTAAAGGTAATTTTAAAAGCTTTACAACAAACTGTTTTAATACCTGTGGACTTTTCCAACCTCTAGTAAAGAATTAGCTCATAGTTATCATTCCTAGAGCTAAAATCACATGTACTTTGGTTTTGACATTTATATTGATTTAGAAGTGTCTGCTGAGACCATGGGATAAAAGAGAGAGTTGTGTGAAGAGGTTCAGGTTAAAGAAATGATCTCTTCACAGAGATTGTGGCTTCTGCGATCATGGTGGAGGCATGTGAAGGGAAGCTCAGCGCAGCGTGGGAGACACAGCATCACTTAGGCAAGATTTATGAGGATGGGAAGCATGTGCCACTCAGTGGCCTTGCAGTGACAGATTGATGGAGAACTGCTACACCTAACAGCAAGCTGCACCTGCTCAGCATTGCAGGTAGAACAAGGATAAGCTGTGCTCATGACCCTGAGAGGATCTGAGAGAATCTTCTCTGATAACTGGCGACCACACGCCTGGATACACCAACAGTGTAATTCACAGCTGGAAGATTTCATATATATAGCTCTCTGTTTCTTTGGCTCTTTTATCTTACCATATTTATCTTTTAAAATTCTTATATATCTTAGCTCTATGAAAAATTAACTATAAGGATATAGTAATTATACACATGCATATTAATAAGAGTATAGAAATATATATTTTTAAGATTCTTACAGCTTTTTAAGAAATGCTAATTCATACATAAAATGTTAACCATCTATATTTTCCTTATTAATTGTATGTTACTTTCCCTTTCCTCTACAGTGGAAGCCACTGTTTTTGAGGCTGTTGTGAATTAAAAGTGTATTTTTATACAATAACTCTATTGGGGCTATGTTCTTCATTAAAACCACTAAACATTTTGTTAACATGTATACAAACTTCCATAAATGATTACAACATATATAGAAAAATAATGACTTATAAGTGTTATATGCATCAAGTAAACTCTAAAGAGAAACTAAAAATATCATTGAAGGGCTGAGGAGACATCTAAGTGTGTAAAGTACTACTATCCAAGTGTGAGATCCTGGGTTTGGATCCCATGAACCTTCCTAAAACTAGATGCTATAGCATGAATCTTTAATCCAGCATGCCTACAGTGAGATATGTGTTCAACACCAAAGAATTCCTGGAAGCTTTTGAGCAAGCTAGCCTGGCATATACAATGTCAAATAAGACTCTGCTTCTAATAAGATGAAAGGCAAGAATCAATGCCAAAGATTATCCTCTGATCTCCTAATGCACACTGTGGTACACTCACCCATGCTCATACATAAACACACACCTCCCATTGAAAATCATCAAAAATATTTAAATAAGTGAATAGCTGTCTGTGTTTATGACTGTCTCAATCTTGAAAATGTTAAATTTCTCCAAGCTAAAATATAAGAGTTGAACAATTTTATTTAGAATCAGAATAGTTTATTAAGGGGGAAAATATTGGTAATCTATTCAAAATTCTGACCAAAATGTAAGCTCTAGCTTATGATTTTCCAAGGCAATTTTATAGAAAGAAAAATAAAATGGGGTAGAATATTAAGAACGAGTCATTGGATATGATTATTGTAATAGTCAGGGTGACTTCCTGAATCCCCAGAGCCTCCTTTCTCCGATTCAGAGGAAATCTCCTACACCACACTCAAGATTACTGTGGATTGCTAATAGATCAAGTTGTCAACAAAACTTAATCATCAAAATCATTTTCTACCTTGTTAATTATTGACATTGTTTCCAATATGCTATGTTATCTGGTTAAAAAGAAAAACAATGGCAAGAAAGGAGGAATTATTCAACAAATACTCTTTAAATAATTTGCTAGTAGAGGACGGATGCATAAAAGTAGACCCAACTCCTTACTGGGTATAAAATAAATTGTAGCTGGGATAATCATCTTAGAAATAGACCGTTGTTCGATACAATCATATATATGTATATATACATGTGTATATATAAGACAGACACTTTGGTACATATTTTTGCACACATATGTATCATTTATGTCTTAAAATAGTGTTGAGTATTATCATCGGAAGGGCAGACATACAAAAATACATCCTAGGATAAAAAATTAATGCATTTTGATACATAGCAAGTACACAGTTCTAAGACAATATCAGTTATACACAAGTTAATAATAGGAGACACTTGGATAACTTGTTTTTCATGTATCTACAAGAGAAAATTTCAGTGTCAATATCACATAATACTTATTTTGAGTGTTAGGTTTTGTTGTCAATTGGATCTTTTTAATTATCTTGGGTGGGACACTGATGTTGTTTACAGGAAAGCAGAGCTTTCAGTAGGGGAAGGATGTAAGGAAACTCAAGGGAGGTACAAAGGAATATCCCTTTATGGGAGGGCAGTGCAGGAAGGAAATTCCAGAGATCCAGGAGTAAACAAGTCTTGGAAAGTGTTGCAAGACCCTGGCCCATATGTGGTGCTGGTGATGTGTTTTTCTCTCTCTAGTTGGACCTGTGAAAAGGGGCCAATCTCTTTTGCTATTATGGAAAATCTTCCTGGATCTGTAGCTTCAGTAAATCCTTTCCTCCCATTAACTATGTCTGGTTTGGAGATTCATCCCAGTGGCATGTAGCTGACTATGACACTTATAAATCAATTATGATAAAATAATAATAAGGATTCAGATAAGAATATGTAATAGAAGACAAATAAGTGGTCAATAAATATGCTCCACAATAAAATAACAATTAACAAATCCATCAGCTTGGCAAATAGTTACCTATCAAAATGAACTCTTTATTATTATATGAAAAGGTAGGAAGTCCTAAGTATCTTAAATCTAAGTGCAAATAATTGCAACTTTGGGAAGTGATGGACAATGTTTAACTGTGTTGAAAATACATATAATTTATAACTCAGAGGTTCTACTTCTGTTATGTAATGAAGAGAAATTTGAATCTTTTATGAAGAGAAAGTATATACAGAAGATCTTTTTACTTGTTTTTTTTGAGGAGGCTCTTTTTTATATATGCTACTGAAGGCTCAGTACTTAGGTTATCGAATCATATAATATTTTGATAAGATCAAGATTATTGCTATGTGTATCTGAATATAATACTTCATAGACTCAAACCTTTGCTAGGCTATAATGATTTGAATTATACTTTTGTGTACACATATTGAACAATTTAAACTATTGTTGCTGCCATTCAAAAGCACATATCTTCAGTGTGTTAAACTGAATGGAGGCTCCCAGGATTCAAATTTCATTTAATCTTAATGAAATAGCACTTTCTGAACAACTTTATCTCTAGAGTAGAACACATTAACTTATCAAATAGTGAAACTTGTAATTGAAAACCTTTATGCAGAGATCATAGAATAAATTGATGGAAATTTATGTCTTTGTATGAATTAAAAGTGAGTTTAACTAGAAGGCTTGACTAACATTAGTTTAAACCAGTAGACATTTTGCTATGTGCTTCCCAAAAGTACAGGGGCACAAAGCTGTTAAGACTGATGCAAGAGGTGGGCTAGGCTATCAGCAAAATATCTCCAAACCTTTGAGACTTTTATTCTATGAGTTTCACCATTGTTAGAGCATGTACATTTCACTTGAAAGTGTTCTACCTAACATTACAGGAGGATATAATGAAAGGCAATGCCAGTTGATTATTTTGTTTTCTATAAAATGTCAAAAACTTCAATTGATTCTGCTAGGATTTGAATTTGGAGTGTCATCTATAGGCTCATGTATTGAAAACTTGCCCCCCATCTGGTGGCACTATTTTGGGAAGCTTACTGCTTCTAGGAGGTGAGCTCTGGCTGGAGAGACAGGCCTTTAGGGAAAGGCCTTTGAATTGGAGCTTAGAGCTAGTTCAGTTCCATTCCCTCTGCCTCCAAGTCTTCAAAATTGTGAGGAATCTCCTCCACAGTCTCCTCTATGTTCTCTACCATGCCTTCCCAATGGGTATTTTGTCACAGAGAGGAGAAAAGATGCAAGTTCAAACTCCCACCTGGCTTGCTTCTGCTTGGTACCAGCTCAATGATATGGCATATATGGACCTATCATTGGTCAAAGGGAGTCAGGTGACTGTGACTGGGTTAAGCCAAAAACAGTCATCCATCAGAGAAATTCTACAGGTTAAGGAATCTCCAGTATGAACCAAAGAGTCCAGTTTCCATAGAAAGACAAGGAGATATAAGCAAAAACAAGTAAAACACACTTTTTCTCTGTGCTCCATAGATTTTTTTTTCCTTTTAATGTCACAGGAATTTAACTACCTGTCAACTTGCTCTGGATTTTGGAAGCTTTGCTGAGAAAAGAACCAATATATTACTTATTGTTATGACCCCAGTATGAATAATAATGCTCTTGCAAATTGCAAACATTTAAGAAATATTTTTAAGTGAATGAGTGAATGTGTATTAGAGAGATAATTATTATGCATTCTACATGTTCAGCTGGCACTATGTTCTTTCTTTCAAATATGAACATTCTTTATACATCCAAGATTCTGTTTTTAATATTATAATAGATGTCTAGTAAATGTTATTTGCATCTATTTTGGTTTTTCTAACATCTGATACAAAAACGAACCTAGGATAATGATAAATAAATAAATGAATTTTAGGAGATTTTAAAACATTGATTTCACTAATCAAGACATCTCTCAAAGGGCTGTGTACTTGGTACCATGTCTTCTTTGCACAAAGAATGCTCATTAGTGGAGTTTTTGATTTTACTTATTCATTGGCAAGTGTAAAGAGAGAATGAGCATGGGTGTACCAGGGATTCTTGCCATGACAAATGAACTCCAGATGCATGTACTACTTTGTGCATCTGGTTTTACTGGGGAATCAAACCCAGGGTAGCAGGCTCTGCAAGTGTCTTTTACCACTAATCTTCCCAATTTACTTATTTTTCAAAAGTTTAAAATAAAACATATATACTTTTCATTAATATAAAGAAAACAATTTGCTAATATTACAAATTATTAATTGAAAGTGGATTCTTTTAATTATTTCAGGTATTATATATCATGCACCTTCATTAAATTTTACATGGTGTAAATAAGAAATTTCTAAATAATTATGCAATGATTATTAACAAAATGATAGAATTACTATAATATTTAAAACCACTTAAATTACAGTGAAGAGAATGAAAGATGAGATCACTAAAAGTTCTTTTGTTATGTTTCTGCGTTTCTTGAAAAGTGTCACTAATTTATGAGCCTCCTTCCTACATAGAATGTATTTATTACAAATAATAATGGAAATATGAGCTTAATAATAAGGTGAATAATCTCGAATTTAATTAAGCTAGGTGTTATTTCTGTAATTAATTATGGTTATGCAACATTTCTTTCCATTGTCACACAAAATATGAAATTATGTTTTCCTATTAAAACAATTTCTTTGGAACAACAAGAAAATGGCTTAATCAAATATTCCTGGGCCAAGGAGATGGCACAGTAAAGTGATTGCCTTGAATGCAAGAGGTCCTGTGATTAGGTCTTTCAACCCATGTAAGGACTGGGTATGGGAGCTCACAGCTGTAATCCCAGTGCAATCCCCTGCTGGCTAAACAGTCTAATTGCATCAGTGTTCTGGGGTCTATGAAAGAACCTCTCTCAAAACATAAGATGGAGAGAGATTCAGGAAGAGACCCCACTATTGAATTCTAGGCACCCCTCACAAACAAGCACAAGCATGTGTGTGCACCCACACATGTATGAACATGTATGCACATATGTTCACATGCCACACCACACATATATCCATAGAAAAATGCTTTTCAATGAATTTTGTTTTTGTCATATATCTCATCTAAGGCAGAGTTAATTCTTCCAAGAAATACATTTAAAATAATTCATAATAGAGACGAGTATTAAGAATGAGTTGCTTTTTCTTTGATGAAATAAATATTATTGATATTAAAAAGACTTTAACAAAATTTCAGTAATCTGTTAAAGCCATTCCCATCAACTGTATCAGATGATTTTTCTATAAAACATTTTTCTTTAAAACAGTATACAAATAATATAACAGGATGCAAAATATTGTAGTTATCCGAGAACTTGGTCTTATTTCATTTATTATTTATGTATTTCCCCAAACTACTTCAAGATTACATATTAAGGCTGAGTTGGAAGTTATGGTGTGTTAGCTAAATTTTATTGTCAACTTGACCAGACAGTAATCTTGGGTGGGTACCTCTGAGATTGCTTACAGGAAGGATTAACTGAAGATGGACTCCTCTTATAAGACAAACATTAGGCAATGTAAGTTATTCCTCTGTCACTGTGACAAAATGTATAAGAAAAAGCAGCTTAGAGGGGGAGAGGTTTTATTTTGTCTCAAGTCTTAGAGGGTTAATTTCTTCTTGCTTGTCTCTGTCATTCTGTTGTTTGGTAAAGAAGTCTGTAGTGGCAAAAAAAAAACTCCTCACCTCAGGATAGCATGGAAGCATAGAGAGTTGGGCAGAGATCATATTCCCAGTAACTCTCTCAAAAGCATGAACCCCAAGGATTTCACCTTCTTCTAAGAGGCCACAAATCCTAAATGGGTCCTCTAATTCCAACAGCGCCACAGCCTGGCAATCAAGCCTTGAGAAGGACTTTTGCAAGACACTTCAGGCCCTAATGTTAGCACCCCAGAAAAATTAAATACAATGAATATTAAATAATCTATTAAAATGATATTCTCATGAAGAATATGCATTCTATTTAGACCTTAGAACTGAGTAGTTATAAAAAACCCATACAGTGGTAACATAGTATAAAGACAATAAAGTTAATAAAACCCATAAACAACTAGTAGAACTTTGTGTGTTCCATTGCCCTTTTAAAACTTGATCTATCAATACACTTTTAAAACTTTAGAATGCAAGAGTGAGGAAGAAATGAGGTGTGGAGAGGAAAAGAGAGTGTATATACTAGAATTAATCTTTCTAAATAAGTGTAAGAATGTAACATTTTTTCCAGTTGAGAAAATAAATAGAATATTCCAATGAATTTACCAAGCAATATAACCCCAGTAACAATCAAAGGAATGTCTTAAGGAAAGTGCAAATGTTATGGTAATTGGGGCTGCCTTACAGGATTTGAAAAAGGAAATGAAGGGTTCACAATTCATACATTGTCAGAAACAAGATACCCTTTGTAGTAAATTACTTTGCATCAAATGTACTAAATTTGTCTAGATCTAGCAATGACATTGATTGTTGTCAATGGAGGGTAGAATTTCATTAAAGAATAAGAAAAAATGTTGACAGGACAAATGTTAATCTGTTCTCAGGAAGGAGGGCTTAACTCTCATACAATGGATTCATTAATAAAATGTTACATTATTCAATAACTATTTAAAAGATAATTTGATTTATTTCATAACTTAAAATAGACTTTAATGTATGAATGACTTTTGTAAGGGGCTTCTGTTTCAAACTTTGATGTGATGTATGTAACTATTAAAGACAGAGTGTATATCATGTCCATATAATCTAGAATAGATTTAAGACTTTGTTCAAAGAGATGCTGAAGTTATTAATTGATGACTAGTATTGTGCAATACTTTTTTTTTTTCCTAAGGAGACTCAAACACATGTCTATTCACCCTGGATAGAACTCAGAGGACTGACCAAAGTAACAATTTTACCAAAATCCATTTTTGGTGAACCAATGAGTTTACTTGGGTTACTTACAGAAGAATTGGTGATTTAAAGGTAGCTGAATCAACTCAATGCCCCATCCTATCTTGGATTATGACCTTAGGGAAGCTAGATCATGGCGTCTCTCTTCCAGTTAAACTTTACTTCCTTTAAAATATAGCATCACCTGAAATCTGGTGCACCTTGAAGAGGAAACAATACCTGATGTCCTGGGTGATGGTTTTGTGCAAGTCCCCTCCTTCATCTACTAGGGAGTCTCAATAGCTCCATTACAATAAGACATCGATGTATCTCCAACTATATGGTTATGCTCCAAACTTTCCATGGCTTCTGGGACAAAGCATTTTTTTCCCTTCATTAGCATCATGTTATGCCAGGAGGAAAATTACCAAATAACCAATAGGCATTGAACAAAAATTAAGGACAATGTATTAATAAAATACTTATATAAATAGACATTAAAATCTAAATATGACTTTCCATAGAATGAACCCACTTAAAAGTGGTAGTTTCTGGATTGACAGCATATGGCACCTTCATCAAACAAAGACTAATTGTGTGTATGGGTAGTGGGATTACTGTAAATGTGAAAATATTATTACTCCACTTACTTTCTTGAAAATTTAGGAAATATGTATACTAGATGTAACTAGAATGTTTTTCCTGCTAGGCTCTAAACCAAATGGAAGGAGGAGTGGAGGCAAAAGATTTTCCATCTGGATACAGATCGATTATTTCTAAACTTTATTCTGTTTCTTAACCTCATTGCAATTTTTTTTCTGGAAAGAATCATATGCAGCCAAGAATGGTATAAAGGTTACTATAACACACACATTCTCTCTCTCTCTCTCTCTCTCTCTCTCTCTCTCTCTCTCTCTCTCTCTCTCTCTCTCTCTCTCTCTCTCTCCTGTTAATGAGACAGATTTCTTTCTTTCCCTTTTTTCCCCAGAGCAGTATATTAAAAACAGACTTATAACTAAAAATTGTTTATTTGTTACTTTCAGACTTTCAGATGCACATAATCTTTTTTTTTTTGAAATCCCTAGTCAATCTTTTTCCACCTTAAGAAAGCAGGGGTGTCTTTCTCAAGAGCCTGGAAATCACCCTGAAATGTGATGATTAAGGACACCCCTCCTATTTCTCATTCTATAAGAGGATAGTATTCTAACATTAATGGACTCCTTCTCCAACTACTGTCAGGAAGATAGGAGGTTTGTGTTTCTTTTGCTAAAATTAATTAGCACAAATAGTCATCCCAATTTGCACATTAATTTTTGGTGAGCTGTGTGTAACAATAGTGCTATCCAGACCTCTTGCCTGAATACTAGCTGATATTTGTGTTTGGAACATGTAAGTAATGGGTTTTAATTGTGTGGCCATGCTTGAAGTGAGATCTCTTGGCACAGCGTGGTGTGCACCATGCCCTCCCTGTGTGCTTGTTCAGTAATAAAATGTCTGCTTTGTCATCCAACTTTGTGGAGCAATTTCCCGAGGTGGAAGTTTTGTTTTCAATTTTATTTCCTCAGCAATGTGTGACAGAGGACTCGACA
This sequence comes from Zapus hudsonius, assembly GCA_004024765.1. Classification (NCBI taxonomy): domain Eukaryota; kingdom Metazoa; phylum Chordata; class Mammalia; order Rodentia; family Dipodidae; genus Zapus; species Zapus hudsonius. The sequence continues at coordinate 3,770 of PVHP010031920.1, read as the reverse complement.
AACAGATGTTTCTTAATTAGCTGAAGATATTTTATTAATACAAAGCAAGCCATGAATACTTCTAACTCCTGTTTCTATTTGCAGGATTGTTGAAGACACTGACTTTGTGCATTTTAGTTTGTTACAAAATTCAATTAAATTTAGAGGATTAAAAACAGAATAGAAACAAATCTGAGACATTTTTGTCTGGGTTCCTAATCTTAGAACAACAACAACAAAAAAAGGTAAATGGAAAGTTAGCTACAATTTGTGTTGTGAAATTAGCGATTGTGAACATCAAAGGATCCAAACTGCTGTAGTAACTGAAATTTACTCTAAGAAAGAACTCACAAATATTATGAAAGGGTAACAGGGCAACCTAAACGTTGTCTAAGTACAAAAAAATGACTAAACTGAACAGAAGCTTAATTATGGTTGCCAAATAGATAAAAAATGTGGACATGTGGGTAATTATGTAAGGGAGGCTTGAGAGATGTCTCAGCCATTAAGGTATTTGCCTGCAAAGCCTAATGACCAGGGTTCAATTCCCTAGTACCCATGTAAAGCTGGATGCACAAAGCAGCATATGTATCTGGAGTTCCATGGCAGTGGCTGGAGGCCCTGTTGTGTCCAATTATCTCTCCTTCTCTATTTTTCTCTTTCTCCCTTTCTCCCTGCTTCCTAATAAAAATAGCTTTTAAATAATTATGTAAGTTATTTGATGAATAATGAAAAGGATATGCATCAATGAATATTTGTTTTAGATATTTATTAAAAAATTATCAAATATCCTATTAATTTGCTTATTTAATGATAGCTATCAATGTACTATGTTATACAAATATACAGTATACATCAAATACAATAAGCATTAAATGTTAAGTTCATATATTGTAATGATTCATAGTTTGTAATGACAGGAAGTATATCATATACAATGAAAATATTAATTTATATAAGACAATTTTTCATATTTGTTGAATATAAAATGTATAAAATGTCCTTATATAAATAGTAATGAGGCTACAAATATGACTTTCTGAAGAATGAATTACTATGAAAGAGTTAAAAAATAAATATTGGATAAGGGAGATTTCTCAGTGGTTTAAAGGCACTTGCTTGCAATGTCTGCTAGCCTGCATTCAATTCCATAGTTCCCATGTAAAGCCGGAAGCCCAAAGTGGTGCATGTATCTGGAGTTTTTATTGGCAAGAGACTCTGCTTTACCCATTCTCTCTCTCACACACACTCTCTCTAATATATAAAATATTTTTTAAAAGTAAAAACTGAGGTTCTAGTATGACAAACCTCCCCAAAATATAGGTTATTTCTATGAATGAAAAATCTTGTCTTCTTAATTTCACTAATCAAAATTTACTAATTGATAAACATACTGTGAGCATTTGTCATTGCAGAGTAATTTGTCAAAATTTTAGTAGGAACATAGCTTAAGCCTTATGTTAGTAACGTAATTCATCCAAAAAGCATAATCATCTGTAAGAAGAATCACAAGCAAACAAATTATAAGTGAACACCTAGCTCTAAGTGACTCTTCTCTGAGATCTTGAAGAGTGGTTCCCTAAGAAACACATAAACTAATAAACTGTAAGTGAGATTGTTAATCAACCCCTAAGGCATACCAAAATCATTTTTACTTTATTTGTTAAGATATTTTACCTATGGTTTCATTTAAATGTAATATATTCTCGTAGAGGATCCAAATGGAACCCCGCAGAGAATGACGGGATGAACAAGGGGCCCACAACCACAGCCATTCAATCAACACAGGATAAGCCAGTGAGACAGAAAACAACAATTTCGACACAAAGACCCCTAAGCTCACAACCTTAAAGCAGCCTTAATACTCATCCACCACGACTCAGGGAACTGAGTGAAAGAGGGGGTGGAAAGATTGTGAGAGCCGTGGTGGGGGAGATTATCCAGAGGCATGGCCAGGAGAACCTGGATGAATACTAGACTCTCCATGGGCCCCTGTCACAAGGACTGATCCAGACGACCCATGGAGGAGATTATGCAGTGGAGTGGGGAGGGGAATCGGGGATAACAACTCATTGTTTGCCCACTAAATGTTGTAACTCATTATGGACAATAAATTAAAAAAAAAGAATGAGAATAAATAAATAAATAAATAAATAAATAAATAAATAAATAAATAAATAAATGTAATATATTCAACTAATGTCCAACCAAAAAATAAACATAAATTTGACTGTCTTATATAGAAAATTAAGTTCAGGAGCAAACATTTTTCTGAGTGGAGCCCGCAGTGGCTTTGCAGATAAATGGTCCAGACAGGAGGAAATCTGTCTTGTGAGAGAAAGGTAAAATATGTGTAGCTTTGTACTTGATGAAGTCTAACCTGATATCCTATCTGCCATCCTATTATAAACTATGACATTCAGCAGTCAGCTTTTTTGACATGAGGTCTGAGATGTTTTTTCTTCTTCCATGTACAAAGAAAAGTTTTATTTTATTATGCATTGTGCCCATGTCCTCATGGTGTCCCTAAATCTCTTATAAATGACATTTATTTTAATAAATACTCAATGTACTCATAACTTAGTTGAGGAGTCACCTGATAGAAAACCTTAGGTATTTCAATAAATAACATGTCCTGTGAAGTTGCTTTAAATCATGTGGAAACAAAATCTAAAATATCAGATCATGGTCTTTTATATTCCTAGCAGTAGCATACTATAATTATATTCAAAATGTATATTCTTATAATATATATATATTCTAGTCATAAAGTATCTATATCTGTATCTATATATAAGTGGTCATCATTGTAAAATGATTAAAAATGTCATATGGTATTCTGAAGTACTTAGCATTTTCTTTGTTTTCAGCTTAAAATAAAAATTTCAAAGCTCATGAAAGCCAGGCGTGGTGGCACACGCCTTTAATCCCAGCATTTGGGAGGCAGAGGTAGGAGGATTGCTATGAGTTCAAGGCCACCCTAAGACTACATAGTGAATTCCAGGTCAGCCTGGACTAGAGGGAGACCCTACATTGAAAAACCAAAAAAAAAAAAAAAAAAACTAATGGAGATGTAAAAATTTTCTATCACATATTTGTATTTATATACACACATTCATATATATGATATCTATGTGTATACATAAATATATATAATATATTTGATAATCTTATACAAAAATCACAAATTTTATTTCTTGATCATAATTTCATAATTTTCTGTTGTCTGTTTTATACATGAAAGGAAAACTATATTATATACATTTTGCCTTTTCAGTTAAATTTATGGCTTATTATGCTGTATTTCAAATGTAATCATATTTTAAAGATACACTAAAATACCATACTCATGCTAATGTGACCAACAAAGCCAACAAAGTTCAAAGAGCATCCCTTTCTATTGGTGGACAGGAGGATCTAGGCAGTGTGCTGTGATAGAGTTGGATTGGAGAATCAAGTCAAATCTGTGAGAATTTATTGACAATTTTGTCACTGGTCTTGTTTTCAAGTTGCAAAATAAATTAAATTTGTTTTTTTAAGCTCAGTTCTCAAATAACTGTCCTGTGTTCTCTTACTTTACATATATTTAAATTATGATGTCATAAATCAATTTTTATCTGGTATTCATCATGATAAGGCAATCTTCCTAGCTTAACATTGTTCAAAAATATGTTTAATAATTTTAAACTTTCCAACAGCTTTATAATTCCTTGAATTTTCACTTTCTTTGCTTTTTTACTTTTTTTCTGAAGACACAATGAGATAGACAATTCATAAGTTTAAGAAAGAAA
>PVHP010031919.1:0-20583 GCA_004024765.1 Zapus hudsonius | reverse complement strand
GAGAGAGAGAGAGAGAGAGAGAATGGTGGTGTTAGGGCTTCTAGTCACTGCAAAGGAACCTGGGTCCTTAAGCTTTGCAGGCAAGTGCTTTAACTGCTGAGCCATTTCTCTAGCCTCCCCTATCAGTTAATTTTTAAGATCTCTTGTGTAATTGTGTTGGCTCAAGAGCATAAAAATATTTTTTTTCCAAAAAAAATCTTTTTTTTTTCTTTTCCTCCCCCAAACTTTACATGGTCTCATTCTATGCCCAGCTGGCCTTGAACCTGTGGCAATTCACTTGTCTCCGCCTCTTAATGCTTATGTTACAGGCATAAGACACCATGCCCGACGAATAATCTTCCTAGTTAAGCATTTATTTTATTAAATTTTCCAACTAAAAGTAACTTCTTTTTTTAAAAATATTTTATTCATTTTCAAGCAGAGAGATACAGAGGAAGGGAGGGAGGGGAGAGAAGAGAGAGAGAGAGAGAGAGAGAGAGAGAGAGAGAACACCAGGGCCACCTTGTGGGGCTGGCTTATGTGGGTCCTGGGGAATTGAACCCGGGGCCTTAGGCACTGGAGGCAAGTGCCTTAACCACTGAGCCATCTCTCCAGCCCTAAAAGTAACTTCTAATACCAATTTACTAAAGAATTCTTTTTCTTAAAAAAAAAAAAAAGAATTCTTTTTCTGATTACAGATTCGATAGTAAGTAATGGTTTTAAAACTATGTCTAAATTGTTTTCAATATTAATTTTTGCCTAGAATAAGTGAAACTAATATAGAATTCAATGTAACATTTGAGTTTTTGATGTATTGGAAATTTTATTTTTTTAATATTTAATTTATGTAACATTTCTCCAATACAGATGCATATGTTACTGGTCACTTGCTTTATTTGTAAAAATATCTTATCTGGCAGTGCTTTTGTGGTGGGTGGAGAGATAAGACAGGAGAAGACGAGATGATTTTATCTCCTGTAGGACATTTGTCTATGTGTGGATACTTTTTTTTTTTTTTTTTACTTTTACTACTAGGAACTACTCCTGGTATCTAGTGGATAAAGTTTAGGAGAGTGCTAAGTGAATGTACTTGACAGCTTCCTGCAAAAATCTGATCTGAAATGTCAGGAGTGTCAACACAGAGACTGGTCTATGAAATAGGGAACAGATGTTTAGTGATTTCATTAAGTGCAAATAAAAAAACAGGTACTGATTTTCTTGTTTCTTTCTGAAGTTACTGACACAAATTATTTATGTGTATACTGAGATTCCATCCATTGTGAAGGTCTAGAGGATGTAGGCATGGGCAGAAAGCAGGGCAATAGGATGCTCACCTCTTACCAGTCTTAGAGCAGGGTCATAGCCCTGTAGTGCGTATCTCTGATTTCTAGAAATACTTGATTTGTATATTTTGTGTAGTATTGGAATCATTTTATGGGCTTTTGTATTTTAATTTCCTATAATTTAAAATATAATTTATCTTTCAAGTGTTTTGTTTTAAACATAATTCTTTTTGGTAATTGAATTGAGAAAATATGCCCTTAGAAGATATATTATCAGTATGAGTTGCCTGCCTAGAAGAGCATTCTGAGGTTTTATAATCATGTTTGACTTGATTCTCAGTGGAGGAATCCGACATCATTGATCTTGAGAAACGCTATTGGTTGCTGAAGGCTCAATCCCGGACTGGACGATTTGATTTAGAGACCTTTGGCCCATTGGTTTCACCACCTATTCGTCCTTCTCTAAGTGAAGGTAGGAATCATTCCATTTTCTACAAATACTCATTAATAAATAGATGCAGCTGAGACCATCTCACTTCTAACCAAAACATTTTTAAATCCTGACAGGCCATAATCTTGTAGTTTTGCCACTTATTTGCTAATACTGTATGGAGGAGAAAAACCAAGATCGATATTAAGTTTATGGACTTGAGCTTCTTATTCTACCTCTATGACCTTGCATTAGTCAGGTTTGCTCTTTGGACCAAATTATCCTCATATATACAGTTAGTTTAACCAAGTCAGTGATTATGAAATTGTGTTCTAGTAAGGCATATTAAAGGTATTACTTAGATTGTGGTGGTGACCACTAAATGGACAGAACTCCTGTGTCTCATCTTGTCCCCTCAGCTCTGGTACCTCTGCATTTGTTCAGTCACATAAGAGTTCACTGCTGGGGAAAAATCACACTGTGTTAAAGACTGTCTAAGGCTGATTGATTAAACTTTGTGACTGGAGAGTTAGATCCAGAGCCAAATTTTCATTGACTGTCTTCAGTCCCCTTATAATAGCCATCCATTGCCCCTCTCACCTAATGTCCTTATGACTTTCAGATAATATTAAAGCACTAGCTTCCACCAACCCAGGAGCTATGGATACCATTAGATAGCCTCATACAAACAGTAGAGACTTTTCGGCTTTCCACTGATGAATTTGGAAAATGCCTTGTTTTTGTAACTATAAAAACTTCATTAAAAAAAAACAAACTTTCCCAGCACTCGGGAGGCAGAGGTAGGAGGATTGCCATGAGTTCAAGGCCACCCTGAGACTACACAGTGAATTCCAGGTCAGCCTGGACTAGAGCGAGATCCTACCTCGAAAACAACAACAACAACAAAAAAAACCAAAAAAACTTAATGAAATGATTTGTTTATTTATTTACAAGGAGAGAGATGGGAGAAAGAGAGACAGAGAGACACGGCCTCTTGCTGCAAATGGATTCCAGATTCATGTGTTACTTTTGTACACCTGGCTTTATGTGGATACCTGGGAAATTGAATCTAGGCCAATAGGCTTTGTAAGCAAACACCTTTAACCACTGAGCCATCTCCCCAGCCCTCAGCCCTTGCATTTTTTTTATTTTTATTTTTAAATTTCACTGCTAGCCAGGCATGGTGACATGTGCCTTTAATCCCAGCACAGGCAGGGTAAGAGGGTCATTGTAAGTTCAAAGCCAGCCTAGGATTACAGAGTGAGTTCCAGGTCAGTCTGTGCCAGAGTGAGACCCTATCTTGAAGAAGAAAAAAACAAACAAACAAATAAACATTGTGAATGATACCATAAATATATGGAATCTGAATACTAGTGTGCTGATTTTGATATGAATTTTTTTTGGGGGGGAAGGATTTGGCTTTTTTTAATATATTTTATTTATTCATTTCAAACAGATACAGAGAGAGAGAGAGAGAGCACAAGAGAGCGAGAGAGAGCCAGGGCCAACACCTTGTGTGTCTGCCTTATGTGGGTACTGGGGAATTGAACCTGGGGCTTTAGGCACTGGAGGAAAGTGCCTTAACTGCTGAGCCATCTCTCCAGCCCCGGGTTTGGCTTTTTGTAGAGCTGAGGCTTAAATATGTTAGACAAGTATTCCACCCTGAGCTATCTATACCTTCAGCCTGGTTCTGAAGTTGTGTCCCCTCCCCCACAGGTAGAGCCTGGATCTAGCCCAGGCTGACATGGAATTCATTATGTAGTCTCAGGGTAACCTCTTTGGCCTTGAACTCAGGGCGATCCTCCTCCCTCTGCCTCTCAAGTGCAGCATGGTCTGAAGTTTTAAGACTTGCTCTTGTGAAATCACTCAACTATGCCTCCGGCTGAGCTTTAGTTTTCTAATCTTTATTTCTTTTCTTTTTTGAGATAGGGTTTCATGTAGGGAAAGCTGGCCTTTATATCTATATATGCTCAATATCTAGCCAAAACCTGGCCTTGAAACTCCAGATCCTTCCTGATCCTTCTTCCTCTATCTTCCAAGTGCTAGGATTACAGGCATGTGCCTCCATACCTGGTTTACTGTTTGAAGTTTTAATCTGGGACATTGAGTTAGATTCTTGGGCTATAAGATCTGCATTTTTTTTCAGCTACCTGGGATATTTCAAAATTGTTCATGAGTGGAGCCAGAATAGGCAGTACTCTTGAGTTCCTACTCAGTAGTGTAGTTGTATTTTTTTTAACTTTTTAAGAGTTGGAATATTGGTATATAATTTTCATTTGAAAACAAATTTTTTTTTACAAAACAGTTTGAAAAGCGTAAGATTCATTTTCAAATCCCTTTTCATTTCTGAAAGTTTCACACATGTGAAAAGTTAAGAAATAAAAAGATGTTATAGTAGAAAATTCTTTGTCATATAGTATATTTTACTTTTCTCCATGTAAAAGCTTTATGGATCCAGGTCAGCCTGGGCTAGAGTGAGACCCTACCTCGAAAAACAAAACAAACAAAAACAAGACAACAAAAAAAGCTTTATGGAAGCTTATTAATAATACCATAGTATATATCTAAAATATTCATTTAATAAGCAGTTCAACTTTTTTCTCTCCTTTTGTCCTTCTCAATCTTTCTAAGTATAATTGTATTTTCTGACCTTTCTTAATTCTTAATATATTTTAAGCATCTTTAAACTGTTAGAATACATATAAAGGAGGTACATCACCAGACATAACCAAACACTAAAGGAATGTAATATATATTCTGCTGCGATTCAGGTTTTACTTGTAATGATGCCAAGGAAAAACAGAATACTTCTGAGATGATGGAGACCTACTGGTAAACTTATTTTAAAGTTCAGCCAGTTTATGGAAAGAGACATTCCTAATTTCAAAACATGTCAGTATTAACATTAAATGGAAGCTTGTTAGCTGTGATTTATGGTGTCTTTCTATTTTTAGGTTTATTTAATGCTTTTGATGAAAATCGGGACAATCACATAGATTTTAAGGAGATCTCTTGTGGGTTATCAGCCTGTTGCAGGGGTCCCCTGGCTGAAAGACAAAAATGTAAGTGTAATAAATAGTATTCATAACATTGCAAACTGAACCAGGCGTGGTGGTGTACTCTGGAGGCACAGGTAGAGAACCACTATGAGTTTGAGGCCAACCTGGGACTACAGAGAGAGTTCTAGGATAGCCTAGGGTAGAGATACCCTACTTTGAAAAAACAACAAACAAAAAATTACAAACTGTATATAGCCAGGTGTGGTGGTAAATGCCTTTAATCCCAGCACTTGGGAGGCAGAGGTAGGAGGATTGCTGTGTGAGTTCAAGACAACCCTGAGACTGAACAGTAAATTCCTGATCAGCCTGAGCTAGAACAAGACCCTGCCTCGAAAAACCAAAAAGAGAAAAAAGAAACGAAAATCAGCTTTGCTTTAAAATTTTCTGTGAAGACTTGGGTTTTGTAATTGTCAGATAGGTTGACAGTTTCTTATTTGCACTTTACTGAGGTCAGTTTAAGAACACAATTGCCTGCATTTTTGTTTTGTTTTACTAGGAAATAATTTGGAATCTTTTCTGTTAATAATGGGATTGTTTTTACTAAAACATTTGTCATTTGAAGTTTTTGTTTTAGTTATTTATTTATTTTTGAAATAGGATCTTACTATGTAGCCTTTGAACTACCTTTGAACTTTTTTTTTTTTTGGGGGGGGGAGGTTTCGAGGTAGGGTCTCGCTCTAGTCCAGGCTGACCTGGAATTCACTCTGTAGTCTCAGGGTGGCCTTGAACTCACAGCAATCCTCCTACCTCTGCCTCCCAAATGCTGGGATTAAAGGCGTGCACCACCACGCCCGACTTTGCTCATGCATTTAATCCCAGCACTCAGGTGGCTAATGTAGGAAGATCACCATGATTTTAAGGTCAGCCTGGACTAGAGTAAGACTCTGCTTAAAAAAAAAAAAGTTTTAAAAAATATTTTGGTGATGAGCTGCTGGAAATTAACAAACTAAAGTGATTCATTTAGAGTTAATTGGCAAAGTCCTGATTTTCCAATTTTTAGCATGTTGTTTGTGAACTACACTGAAGGAATTGTTTTTGATTTAAAAAAAAGAATGGACACTAATTACATTAGAGAGGTAAAGTGGAAGCTGACAATCTTTGCATCAGCTTGTTATTAATTTTTAATGTAGATGGGATATTTTAAGCATTAAGAAATAATTCTGTAATCATATTTTGTATATTATAAATTAGTTTAAGGGCATAGGGAATGTAACTGAGTGGTAAAGCACTTGCCTAACTTGCCCAAGGCTCTGGCTTTAATCCAAAACAGTACCTGGAAAAGGAGGAGAAAAAGAGGGGAGACAGGGAGGGAGAGATTGAGATTAAGAATTTACCTTAAAATCTCAAAACCAGTAAGGTAATATATATTATATGATGACCTAGCCCTTCCTTTCCTGAATATATGGAAGTTAGCTCTAGATTTTGCCAGTATATTGTCCTCTCCAACCTGGACAACAGAGGTAGTCATGATGTCTGTTCACAGGTTCTTTGTACTCCCCAAAATGCCATGATGTAATGTAAGACTAGAGCTGATCCAGTGTATATTTGCTTGGAAAAGTAATCATACAGTACAGGTTCTCATGAAATGTATTGTGCTTCAGAGTCTAAAAAGAGTTCCCTCCATAAGTGTTTCTTTCTATTAGTTTGCTTCAAGGTGTTTGATGTTGACCGCGATGGAGTTCTCTCCAGGGTTGAACTGAAAGACATGGTCGTTGCACTTTTGGAGGTCTGGAAGGATAACCGCACTGATGATATTCCTGTATGTTCTGATTGGTTTCCTTGTTGTTTTGTTTGTGATTTTTTAATGTTTATATTTATTTGCAAGCAGGGAGAGAGAGAGAGACAGAGAGTATATGTGTGTGTCTGGGCATGCCAGGGCCTCTAGCCATTGCAAACAAACTCCAGATGCATACACCACTTTCTGCATCTGGCTTTATGAGGGTACTGGGGAATCACACCTGGGTCACTAGGCTTTGCAAACGCCTTAACTGCTGACCCATCTCTCCAGCCCTGCAATAGTATCTTAAGTGACCCAGGGTGGCCTTGAACTCACAATGTAAGGATGGCCTTGAATTCCTGATTCTCTTGCCTCAGCCTCCTGTGCTGGGATTACAAGTGTGTGTAAATCACTGTGCCCAGCTGAATATAAATTTCCAATTGTAAGGTGAAGTGAATGATTTAAAGAGTGAAAGAAACAAAAGGATTGGATATTGTGCTTAGTTGCTACATTCTGCTACTCAAAATACTCATACCTAGTGATGCAGAAAGTTTGCCTTAGAAAAATTTAATAAACTGAACTTATTGTTTTGTATATTGTGTATTGTGAATGACACAGTATTATCTTAATTATCTTAATTTTCAAAATGAGAATTTTTCTGTACTAATTAAATTAATTAATTAATTTATTTATTTTTGGTTTTTCAAGGTAGGGTCTTGATCTAGTTCGGGCTGACCTGGAATTCACTATATAGTCTCAGGGTGGCCTTGAACTCATGGTGATTCTCCTACCTCTGCCTTCTGAGTGCTGGGATTAAAGGCGTGCGCCACCACACCCGGCTTTAATTTAATTTTTAAAAAATATTTATTTGCAAGCAGAGAGAGAGAGAGAGTGAGAGAGAGAGAGAGAGCGAGAGAGAGAGAGAAAGAAAAAGAAAGAAAGAAAAGAAAAGAAAAGAAAAGAAAAGAAAAGAAAAGAAAAGAAAAGAAAAGAAAAGAAAAGAAAGGACGTGCCAGGGCTTCCAGCCTCTGCAAAAGAACTCCTGAGGCATACACCAGGCCTAAAACTTTTTTTTTTTTTTTTAACCAACATAAAGTATATTGTAGCTTACTGTAGAGGAATGGAATTTTTACTTAGTATGTGTAAAGCCCTAGGATTCAATTCTTTAGTACCACTAAAAAGAAAACAGGAATAAATCCAAAGGAAAAATAATGGACTAGAGAGATGGCTTAGCAGTTAAAGGCACTTGCTTACAAAGTCTGCTGGCCCAGGATCAATTCCCCAGTACCCACATAAAGCCAGATGCATAATGTGGCACATTTATCTGAAGATCAGTCACAGTTGCAAGAGGCCCTGATGAGTCTTTTGTCTGTCTGTCTGTCTGTCTGTCTGTCATAAATATATAAATAAAATATTTTTAAACAATAATTTACATCCACTTTCTTTTTCTAATTACTCTTTTTGGGACTGGGAGATGGCTTAGCAGTTAAAGTACTTGCCTACAAAGCCTGCAGACCCCGGTTCAGTTCCCTAGTACCCATGTAAAGCCAGATGTACAACATGGTTTTGCATCTGGAATTCATTTGCAATGGTAAGAGGCCCTAGTGTACCCATCATTCTCTCTGTGTCTCTCCCGCTCCTCCTCTCAAATAAATAAATAAATGAATAAATATCTAATTACTCTTGTTTTTTAAGGAATTACACATGGATCTTTCTGCTATTGTGGAAGGCATATTGAATGCACATGATACTACAAAGGTGAGTCTGACTATGACTAATTGATTTCTCTCCTAAACTACTGAGTACTCTAAATCAATTTGTACTTTAGATACACGATCAAATGACACTTCTGCATTATCCCTACTTATCTGGACCTGAGACTAAAATACTTCTATATTATCTGTGAAGATAGTCCATTCTACCTTTTCACAACTCTGTGGAGTCTACTAAAAAAGTAGACACTTCCTTTGACATCTGTAGTCTATAATCTTTATTTTTCCATTTAACAAGTTAGGTAGGGCTGGAGAGATGGCTCAGCAGTTAGTTAAAAGTGCTTGTTTATAGAGCCTGACAGCCCAAGTTCCATTCCCTAGCACCCACGTAAAGCCAGATGTACAACATGGTCCATGTGTCTGGAGTTCATTTGCAACAGCTGAAGACCCTGGGGTGCCCATTTTCTCTCTCTCTCTCTCTCTCTCTCTCTCTCTCTATTTTCTCAAATAGGTAGCTAAATATTTTTTAAATGTTAGGTAAAGCTAACTTTATGTTGACTAAACAAAGCCAGACACAAAACAATACATAATGCATGACTTCATTTCTATTAAGAAGAGAAGAAAACCTAACAGTGATGGAAGCTGAAATAGTGATTTTAGGGGTTGGGAGGATTAATTGGGAAGGACCTATAAGGGTGTCTGAGGCAATGAAAATGTTCAATCTGGATATTGCAAATCTCTTTTGATCTTTTTTCTGTTGTGTTGGTAAGGGCCTCTCCTGGGTCCAGTGATAGGAAACAGAATAACCATGTACTTTACAAAGAATAGTTCTCCTTGAATTATTTAGTTTGGTTAAGACGTATTAGAAACAGTATCATATTTACTCTTATAGCTTCTCTTACTATGATGTCTTGTGTCTCTGTGAAATTGAAAAATTTTATGTGAAGTACATTTGAGGTAATTTGAGTTTTTTTTTTTTTTTTTTTTTCGGTTTTTCAAGGTAGGGTCCAGGCTGACCTGGAATTCACTGTGTAGTCTCAGGGTGTCCTTGAACTCATGGCGATCCTCCTACCTCTGCCTCCCGAGTGCTAGGATTAAAGGTGTATGCCACCACACCGGCTTGAATCTTTTTACTCTAAAACAGTGACTTACTACTACCATAGCATACTGGTAGAGTTTAGGCCACAGAGATGTTGTTAAATAGTAGCTTGGAAAAAAGTTCTTTTTTTCTTTGATTCAATCACAGTTCCAGTAGGAATGAGCATAGAAACAAAGAATAAGTTTTTCAGAGCTTGAGCTTTATTTGACAATTCTATCTTCTCTTTCTTCCCCCTTTACCTGTCAAATTAAAGTATTTTTAAATTTTATTTATGAGTGCACATACGTGTGCATGGGTAAGTCAGGGTCTCCTACTGCCCACAAACGAATGCCAGATATATGCACCACCTTGTGTCTGGCTTTATGTGAATTATGGGGAATTGAACCCAGGCTAGCAACCTTTGCAAGCAAGTACCCTCAATGCTCAGCCATTTTCCTGTCCCCAAACTAAGGCATTCACTTCTATGTAATCTGTATAAGAACAAAAACCTGGAGAAGTTACTGTAATAAATTGCTTTGTAGTCTGGTTATGGCTCTCACATGTTGTCCCATCACTAAGGAGTCTGACACAGTAGGGGAGAATTAAGAGTTCCAAACCAGCCTGGACTACATAGCAAGATCTTTTCATTGGAACAAAGGAGGGAGGGTGGGGAAGAGGAAGGAATCACATTTGGATCAATCACATCATGAACAGTCTTTGGCAGAAAACTCAAGAGTTGGACTTTAGAGGCTGGAGAGATGGCTCAGCGGTTAAGGCACTTGCCTCCAGTGCCTGAGGCCCTGGGTTCAATTCCCCAGTACCCACATAAGCCAGACCCACAAGGTGGTGCCCTGGTGTTCTCTCTCTCTCTCTCTCTCTCTCTCTCTCTCTCTCTCTCTCTCTCTCTCTGCTTGAAAATGAATAAATAAAATATTAAAAAAAAAGAGTTGGACTTTATTCCAAATGTGGGAAAACTGAAAGATTTAAGTAGAGCAGAGCAATGTGATCCGACTACCACTGGTTAGAAACTCAAGGCCTTATTTAAATGAGAGACATTTACAAATAAGGTATATTGTTAATGTATTTGCTTCAGGAAAAACTCATAATTATACCTTGCTTAGCACTTATCCTAACCAGCAAAACAGAAAAAAAATCCATTTACAACTAGTTTTTAATCTAACAGTGAATATTAATTATAATTCATATGTCACTATGACAAATGTCTGTCTCCCTCCCCTCCTCATTCTTCTAAAGACCCTTTCTGGGCTACCCCTAGAGTGGCTAGACTGGCCTCGAACTTGACATCCTCCTGCCTCAGCCTTCCAAGTGCTGGGATTACAGGTGTATACTACTATGCCTGTTTTTCCCTCCCCTCTCCTTTCTTCTCTTTTCCTTCTCTCTCCTTTCTTTCCCTCCTCCCTTCCCTCTCTCCTTCCTCCCCCCTCCCCTTTTGGTGTTGGGGATCAAACTCCATCTCAAGGAAGTACAGGGATGAACAGTAGAGGAGGGCATCCAACCTTCTCTGGCCTCCACATCCAGGCACATGGGGTATGTGCATCTGCATGCACATATATCACATAGCATACCATATGCACACTACACACACAAGCAAAATAGGCACAAGACATAGATGTAAACTGATCCTACATGTGATGATGGATCAGAAAACATACATGCCTATCCACAATAAATTTAAAACAACTAAAATTTTAATTTTTTTTAACAGATAGGGGAATGCTGAGAATCTATCTCAGAACCATAATGTTTGTCTGGCAAATGGGAGGCCCTGGATTTGATTCCCCCGTCAAGCCATCTCTCCAGCTCTTGTTTTTATTTATTTGTTTGTTTATTTATTTGGATGGGGGTGTGGGCTTGCCAAGGTCTGTTGCAGCTGCAAATGAATGCCCATTCAGCTTTACATGAGTGTCTAGGGAATTTAACCTGGGCCAGCAGGCTTTGCAAGCAAGTGCCTTTAATTGCTTGGTTATCCCCCATCCCCAGTATTCTTAATACAGATTCCATTCCTTTATATCTCTTAAGAAGTCTATTAGTATTAATTGAAGTTTCTGAGAAGGTCTTAGGAAACTATTAGGGTAAGAATATAATCTAGAAAGTATTCTTCCCCCTAAAATTAGTAAAGACTGTATTTTGCCCACCTAGGGCTTTTTGTGGTTTTTCATAGGTAGTTCTTAAAGCAGAAATATTTTATTTCCCAGGGTTGTGTGTGTGAGAGGGTGTTGGTATGGTCTCATGTAGCCTATACTGGCCTCAAACTAACTATATAGCTGTGCATGACCTTGAACTCATGATCCTTTTGCTTCCATCTCCCAGAAGCTGGGTTTTCAGGCATGAGTCACCATACTCAACTCATTTCCCATTTCTCATTGGAGAAAGAAAATTGTCAATTTCCACTACTTGAAGAAAATTACAAAAGGGATTTGTCATGGTTTGATCCAGGTGTCCCCCACAAACAAATGAATGTGTTCTGGGTAATTGATCCTTAGCTGATGGCAATTTGGATTTTACAATCTTGATGGAGCTGTGTTGTGTGTGTGTGGGGGCTTATGGGGTTATAAGCCAGCTTCCCCTTGCCAGAGTTTGGCACACCTTCCTGCTGCTGTTTCCAGTGCTGTGGCAGAGGTGATGTCCACCCCTCTGCTCATGCCATCGTTTTCCATGCCAGGATGGAGTCTCAGCTTGAGTCCATAAGCCTAATAAACCCATTCCTCCACAAGCCGCTTTTGCTCGGGTTCTTTCTGCACAGCAACTACAAAGCTGCCCACAACAGAATTTTTATGTTTTATTACTTACATATTCATACTAATTTACCTGATTTTCAAATGAACACAGCATCTTCTAAAAATTACTGGTTTACTTTCAGAACACATGGCTATGTTTATTGCATCCTATAAAAAAGGACATCTGCAGAGTGTAGTGATGCACGCCTTTAATCCTAGCAGTTAGGAGGCAGAGGTGTGAGGATCATTGTGAGTTCAAGGCCAGCCTAGGAATACAGTGTGAATTCCAGGTCAGCCTGGGCTAGAGTGAGACCCTACCTCGAAAAACCAAAATAAATAAATAAGGACATTCATATATATATATATATATATATATAATTTATTTGAAACAAACAAACATTCTTTATGTAATTTTATTTATTTGCAAGGAGAGAGAGAGAATGGGTACATCAGGGCTTCTAGCTGCTGCAAATGAAATCCAGATGAATATGCCACTTTGGATTCAGACCCAGGTTGTTAGGCTTTGCAGGCAAGTGCCTTAATAGCTGAGCCATCTCTCCAGAGACCCCCCCCCCCAAAAAAAAAAAAAAACAAGGCCATTCGTAACATGAGAGCAATTTGAATATTCTTTTTCAGATGGGCCATCTTACTCTGGAAGACTATCAGATTTGGAGTGTGAAAAATGTTCTTGCCAATGAATTTTTGAATCTCCTCTTCCAGGTATGTCTAAGGTAAATGACAGGAACATATTGGAAAAATAGTACCAATAGTTTTATCTTTTTCATCATGTAATAGGTGAGTGATCATTATATAGGATCCAAAACCATGTCTTATGGAAAGACATGGCTACATTATCCTGTGGTTAGTTTCTTTTTATTATTTCCCTGATAAAGCACTCTTGTGAGGATCATGATGGCTTGGAATGCTACATTTGTATGCTCTTCCATTTTAAATAAAGGATAACTTACTTGCATACAGCATAGCTGCATCTGAATAAGTAGAAATTGATGTCTTCTTGGAAGCTTAACTAATTTTTGTGTATTTAAAGCCTATACTATCCATCTATATCAGTTATAATTTATAGCCAAGATTCAGGTTGGTGGTTTTATCAAATATATATGAAAATAATAGAGATCATTATCATAAAAAGAACTGACTTGCTTGTTAACTCAAAAAAAAACGGTCAAGTATCTTTTCTCATTTAAAACAATATTCTCAGAAGTAGGTTCTGTGGGCTTTTACTGTTGTTACTTTTTTGTTGTTTTTGTTGTTTTCAAGGTAGGGTCGCACTTTAGCCCAGGCTATCCTGGAGCTCTCCCTATAGTCCCAGGCTGGCCTCGAACTCACAGCAATCCTCCTACCTCCCAAGTGCTGGGACTAAAGGCGTGCACAACTACACCTGGCTCTTATTATTTTTTTTCTTAATATTTTATTTATTTATTTTCAAGCAGGGAAATACAGAGAGAGAGAGAGAGAGAGAGAGAGAGAGAGAGAGAGAGAGAGAGAGAGAGAGAGAGAGAGAGAGAAACCAAGGCCACCACCTTGTGGGTTTGGCATATGTGGGTACTGGGGAATTGAACACAGGGCCTTAGGCACTGGAGGGAAGTGCCTTAACCATTGAGCCATCTCTCCAGCCCTGTCATTACTTTTAAAACTATTAATCTCATATCAGTATGTGAACATTTTTAACATTTAAGTTTGGGTCCGAGTCATCATTCATTTAGTCCGGCGTTTTTACTTTGTATATTGACTTCCCTGAAATTGCCTCCTCCTTATCAGGGACATGGAAAGGCACTATTTTTCTATGACTCTAATTTATATACATAGCTCTTTACACATATACACACTTTAGATTTGCTTATGCACTTATGTGTTTCTAACATTTTTATTACATGTATTCATTATACAAAGTAATGATTTTCATACAAGAATACCATATGCTTTGACCTTATTCACCTCCCCACCTGTTATAGTCAGCTCTACATTGTTGGAATGAACATCCAAAGCAGGCACAGTTTATAGGAGGAAGGGATTGATTCAGGTTTTCAGATCCAGGGGAAGTTCCATAATGGAAGAGACTGGCTCATTTTCACAGATCCAGAGAGAAACTACCACCAGCCAGCACATACCAAAAGCAACAGGGGCCCAGTCAGAGCTCAAAAACCTGACTGTATACCTTTGGGCTAGAAATCAGATCTGCCCCCAGTGATACCTTCAGGTTGGACTTCAGGATCCACCCTAAGTGACACCTCCTCCAGCCAGGCAGCTGGAGGTAAGCTTTAATAAAACACCTGAGTATACAGGGGGATATGCATACAAACTACCATAAGCAAGTGGAACTCTCACATTGATTCCTGATGGGAATATAAATTGGTATAATCCTTTTGAAAATATTTATGAATTTTGATGACCCAGCAAGTCATACACATCCTATTGAGTATACTCAATAGATAGAAATTTTTTCATTGATTACCAAATAATGTGTGTTCTTACATGCCCTCCCTGGTTATAGCCTGAAACAGAATAATAACCTAAATACCTACCTTTCAACAGTATATGGATAAGTTGTGGCATATCAATAATATACTTTACAGCAATGAAAATATACTTAATGAGACTGTTCTATAAAAATATATAACAGTAATGGCCAGGTGTAGAGGTGCATGCCTTTAGTACTAGCACTCAGGAGGCAGAGGTAGGAGGATCGCAGGCCACCCTGAGACTACATAGTGAATTCCAGGTTAATCTGCACTAGAGTGAGACCTTACCTTAACCAAAACAAACAAACAAACAAAAAAAAAGAAAAACCTAACACTGAAAGAATATATATTTATATATATTTACATATATCATTAATGAAATATTCTGAAAATTGTTTATTTTTTCTTATTCTCTCTCTTTTTCTCTCTCTGTCTCTCCCTCTCCCTCCTTTTTTTCTTCTTCCTTTCCTCTTCCCACTCCCTTCCCCTTCTCACTACTATACTCTTAGAGATTTAGGGCTAGTCTCCATTAAAAAAATTTTTTTTTAAACACATCTAAAGTTAAAATCTGCTCAGTTAAATTATAGATAATTCACCATTCCAGCTATGTCCTGTCTTTTTACATTATGACACTACATTGTCATATACAAAGTTTACACTTCTGAACCATGTAATCAAGTTACAAAACTAAACAATGTTTTAAATAAATTTATGTTTTTTGTGTTCTGCTGCCATGGCTATCCTTATCTATATGGGGCCAATGGGATGATGCAAATTGGTTGTACCTGATTCTGTAGCTATTTTAGATTCCTACATAAAAAGTGGGTTTAATGCAGACGTTGTAAAAATATTATTATGTGGTCTAATCACTGGCACCAACCAATAAAGTTTGATTTATCTCTTTGTTTTTCCCTAGGTATGTCACATAGTTCTGGGGTTAAGACCAGCTACTCCAGAAGAAGAAGGACAAATTATTAGGTAAATTTGTAGTTTCAGTCTGTGTGAGTTTTCATTATATAGTTGAATTTCTAACTAACATATTGGTTTCTGAAGTAACATTATCTCCCACTTTAATCATTACAGAATAGTTACATGTAGAAATATTTTTGTTAAAGTCTCTTCTTAGCCACAGGACTAGATAAATTTAGAGTTCAAAATCAGTTTAACATTAAAATTAACACTCCTATGGGGCTGGGGACATTGTTCAGTTGTAGAGCACTTAACCTAGCAAGCAAAATGTCTTTTTAACAAGGTAACCATTTTTATTTTATTTTAAATACTTTATTTGTAAGAAAAGAGATACACAGAGAGAAAGTGGGAGAGAGAGGGGGAGAGAGAGAAAGGACATGCTAGGGCCTCCTTGCTCTGTAAACAAACTCCAGATGCATTTGCCACTTTGTGTATCTGGCTTTTCCTGGGTACTGGAGAATTGAACCTGGACCTTCAGGCTTTTTCAAGCAAGTGCCTTTAACTGCTGAGCCATCTCTCTGGTCTGGTTTGACATTGTATTCATATACTTATTTTCATGTATGCTCACAATGACATTTGTACATTTTTCACACATAAAAAATTAGAGTATTCTGGAATACTGTTTTATTTCCTATTTCTATTTAAATTCCAGATCACATTCTGTATCTTAACATATCGAGAAAAGCTTCCTTTAATAAAATTTGAAATTTTATAATAGCCTTGTTAATTTTATATTATTTTGGTTTTTCTTTAATTAAAAATGGAAAAGATATTGAGTCAAATTAGTAGTGAGGTCTGTATACTTTTGTCTTAGCATTTACTCAAGCATGAATTTCTTACGGTAAAATATTTGGATTGTGTATGTGTGTGTTTGTGTCTTAGGTTTTTTGTTGTATTTGGTTATTTCATTTTTGTTTTTTTCAAGATAGGGTCTCATTCTAGCCCAGGCTGACCTGGAATTCACTATGTAGTCACAGGCTGGCCTCTAACTCATGGTGATCCTCTACCTCTGCCTTCCAAGTACTCAGATGTGCCACCATGCCCAGAAAATGTAGTAGGAGGAGGTACATTTTCTAGGATCTTAAATGTTTTTGTCTTTTTATTATTTACAAGCAGAGAGAGCTAAAGATGAGAGAGAGAGAGAGAGAGAGAGAGAGAGAGAGAGAGAGAAAGAATTGGTATACCAGAGCCTCCAGCCGCTGCAAATGAACTCCAGGTGCATGGACCACCTTGTGCATCTGGCTTTTCGTGGGTAATAGGGAATCAAACCCAGGTTGCTAGGCCTTGCAGGCAAGCTCCTTAACTGCTGAACCATCTCTCCAGCCCTTAAATGGCTTTTAAAAAGCTGTTAAC
Source organism: Zapus hudsonius (assembly GCA_004024765.1). Lineage (NCBI taxonomy): Eukaryota > Metazoa > Chordata > Mammalia > Rodentia > Dipodidae > Zapus > Zapus hudsonius. The sequence goes on along the minus strand of PVHP010031919.1, from coordinate 3,785 downwards.
TTCTTAAAGAAAATTAAGTAAAAAAAAAAAATTTTTTTTGAGGTAGGGTCTAGCTCTAGTCTAGGCTGACCTGGAATTCACTATGTAGTCTCAGGGTGGCTTCAAACTCATGGTGACCTTCCTACTTCTGCCTCCTGAGTGTTGGGAATAAAATCTCTTTAATTTTTATACTCAGAAGACTTGGTCCGGTTTATAGTTTTCAGATTTACTTGTTTTTTAAATATTTTATTTATTTATTTGTAAGCACAGAGGGGGGAATGGGTATAGCAGAGCCTTTTGCCACTGAAAATGTACTCCAGACACATGCACCACTTTTCACATCTGGCTTTACATGGGTTGGGGAATCAAACCTAGGCTTTTAGGTTTTACAAGCAAGTGCCTTTAACTGCTGAGCCATCTCTCCAGCCCCTGGATTTTTTTTTTTTTTTTCCCAAGGCAAGGTCTCACTCTAGCTGATCTGGAACTCTGTAGTTTCAGACTGGCCTCAAACTCACAGTGATCCTCTTATCTCTGAAGGTCTGTTCCATGTGAGTGTTAATCAGGTACAGAAGGAAACCATTAACATCTACCATTATACACACTACCTTTTATAGAGCCTATAGTAAAATATCAACCCAGATCTTATGAAGGCCACACATCTTTAGAAGTATAAATGGCATCAACATCAATAGTTTTTGAGACAGGGTCTCACTGTGTAGTCTCAGGCTGGCCTCAAACAGTAGTCCTCCCACCTATGCCTCCCGAGTGCTGGGATTAAAGGCATGTGTCACACACCCAGGTATTTTTCTTTGTGTGTGGAGGGTTTTTTTTTGTTTTTGTTTTTTTTTTGAGTGGGTCTCATGTATTCCTCAAATACCCCACATAGCCAAGGATGACCTTGAAATTTTGATCTTCCTGCCTCCCACGGGTCAGGATTATAGGCCTGTACCACTGTGCTGTTTATACATTGCAAGGGATCAAATCCAGGTCTTCACACATCCTAGACAAGCATACTACCAACTGAGCTACATCTGTTTTCAGATGTTCTTGATAATGTTGTCTTGATTTTCTCTGGTTTTTAAACTAAAGATTATATGTAAATGCAGTGGTGTGTAAAAGTGAGGTATTGTAAGGAAATACTGAAGGGTTTTTATACAGCTTCATTGTTTTCTTCCTCCTTTTTACAATACTATAATTTCATATAATTCATATAATTTCAATCTCTAGTCATATATTCTGGTCAATATGACTCACCTTAGTCATAGAGAGAGAATGCTGTTTTCTCCTGAACTATTATTGCTCAACTTATTTTGCAACTATTCATAGCATCATGATTTTTTTAATTTGTTTTGTTTTTCAAGGTAGGGTCTCACTCTAGTCCAGGCTGACCTGGAATTCACTATGTAGTTTCAGGCTGGCCTTGAACTCACAGTGATCCTCCTACCTCTGCCTTCCGAGTGCTGGGATTAAAGGCATGCACCACAATACCTGGCAGCATCACTATTTTTAAAAGCTGGTGATAAACTTATATTTTTAAAGGTTTTTAAAATATTTTATTTATTCATTTTCAAGCAGAGAGGAGAGAGAGAGACAAGAGAGAGAAAGAGAGAGAGAGAGAGAATGAGAGAGAGAGAGAGAGAACACACCAGGGCCACCACCTTGTGGGTCTGGCTTATGTGAGTCCTGGGGAATTGAACCGGGGGCCTTAGGCACTGGAGGCAAGTGCCTTAACTGCTGAGCCATCTCTCCAGCCCTAAACTCATATTTTTATATGAGTATTATTTGTTGCCAGGAACTTCTGCTTTGATTTCTGTCCTCAAAATAGCTACATGATATTAATGTCATCTCATTTTGTCAAAGAAAACTGAGATTCGAGAAGCTTGAAGAACTAAACTAAAATTTCTTGGAAGTATGGCAGTTAAAGCCACTTGCTTGCAAAGTCTGCTGGCCCAGGTTCAGTTACTTGTCAACCTCTTAAAGCATGACCCAAAAAGTAGCGCACACATCTGAGGTTTTGTTTGCAGCAGCAAGAGAGACTGGCATGTACACACACAGACACACACACACAAATAATAAGTAACACAGACAAAATGCATTGAACTTGACTTCTGCTGGAGTTGGCTTTAGAATAGGAGACTGTAGATAAAAGATCTGTTGGAAAACAGGAGGGTGGGAAACAATTTTAGTGGAGAAAATGGGACCCCCTAATGGCTTGATGGTTGTAGCTATGGTAGTAGAAGCAGCAGAGGATATTTGTGGGTAAGGACATGGTGTGAGATACACTGAACGCAAAGCTACCACCATGTAAGTCCTGACAACAACTTTCAGTTCTCCTTGACTTTGTTGCTGATTTAATTGCTTTTGTATTTTAAAAACTTCATGTGGCTGAAGAAATGTGCTTGGTGGTGGTACCAGTGCTGTTTTGATTTTGTTTGTTCCAAGTTCTTTCTGTATAGCCAAACAGCCTTCGAACTCACTATCCTCCTCTCTCAGCCTCCCACGTGTTGAGATTAAATATGTTTTCAAAAATGTGATTTGGAGGCTGGAGAGATGGCTCAGCGGTTAAGGCACTTGCCTTAAAACCTAATGACCCGAGTTCAATTCCCCAGTACCCACATAAAGCCAGATACACAAACTAGTGCATGAATCTGGAGTTCATTTACAATGGCTGGGGGCCCTGTGTACCCTCTCTCTCTCTTTCTCTCTCTCTCCCTCCCTCCCTCCCTCCCTCCCTCTCTTCCTTTCTCTCTTTTTGCTTGCAGATAAATATTTTTTAATGTGATTTGGTAAAACAGCAGTTTATGATGAACAAATCTGTTTTGTAGATTTTATTTGTTATGTACTCTGGTTTACAATACATTTTTAGCTAGGTATGGTGGTGCATGCCTTTAATCCCAGCACTCAGGAGGTAGAGGTAGGAAGATCGCCTGGAGTTCAAAGCCAGCCTAGGACTAGAGTGAGTTCCAGATCATTCTGGGCTAGAGTGAGACCTTGCCTTAAAAAAATACATTTTTATATTACAACCAATAATGTTGCCTTTTATACTTCTAAAAATGTGTTGGCCTTCATAAGATCTGAGTTGATATTTTACTATATACTCTACAAAAAGTAATTTGGGGCTGGAGAGATGGTTTAGCAGTTTAGGCACTTGTCTGGAAAGCCTGACAACCCAGTTCAATTCTCTAGTACCCACGTAAAGCCAGATGCACAAAGTGGCACATGCATCTGGAGTTTGCAGTGGCTAGAGGCCCTGGTGCCCGTTCCTTCTCTCTCTCTCTCTCTCTCTCTCTCTCTCTCTCTCTCCTTGCAAATAAAAAGAAAAATAATTTAAAAGGTAGATGTTAGTGGTTCCCTTCTGTATAAACTTCAAGTCTGAATAACAGTCATGTAGAATAGAACTTGAATAATTAGTGCAATTTTTTTTTTTTTTTTGAGGTAGTGTCTCACTCTAGCCCGGGCTGACCTGGACTAACTTGTAGTCCCATATTGGCCTCGAACACCCAGTAATCCTCCTACCTCTGGCTCCTGAGTGCTGGGATTAAAGGCATGTGCCACCACTCCTAGCTAATTTTAATTTCTCCTGGATAATACTAAATACAAAGCCAAAAGGTAAATTTATATGGCTTCAGAAGGATAAAATCGGGCTGGAGAGATGGTTCAGCGGTTAAGGCACTTGCCTCCAGTGCCTAAGGCCTCAGGTTCAATTCCCCAGGACCCACATAAGCCAGACCCACAAGGTGATGGCCCTGGTTCTCTCTCTCTCTCTCTCTCTCTCTCTCTCTCTCTCTCTCTCTCTCTCTCTCTCT
>PVHP010031918.1:0-20706 GCA_004024765.1 Zapus hudsonius | reverse complement strand
GACACTGGAAGTGAACTCCAGGTGCCACTTTGTGCATCTGGCTTTGGGTGGGTACTGGGGAATCGAACCCTGGGTTATTAGACTTTGCAGGCAAGTGCCTTCACCTCTGAGCCATCTCTCCAGCCCCAGATTTTTTTTTTTTTGAGGTAGGATCTCACTCTAGCCCAGGCTGACCTGGAATTCACTGTGTAGTCTCAGAGTGGCCTTGAACTCACGGCAATCCTCCTACCTCTGCCTCCAGAGTGCTGGGATTAAAGGCGTGCGCCACCACACCTGGCTCCAGCCCCAGATTTTAACTTTTTGTATGAGAGAAATAAAGCTCCTTTGAAAGCCTAGTGAAAGGTATGGGGTTTTCACACAGAAAATTGTTTATTGAAGGCCATATTTCACATACAGTCTTAGGAAGTCCATGAATGAATTAATTGATGTCAGAGCTTCTGTTGTTTTCTGTTTCTCTGCAATCGTGTTTTTCCGAGAGAGGACCCTGGAAGGAACTGGGAGAGTCAGCTAGGTCCCATTTCTTTCTCCACAAGAGACACATAGGCCTTGTAGCACCACTAAGAGGAGCCACAGGAAGCAAAGGACTCAACTGTCTCTGCAAAGAATCCATAGCCTCTTGCAGGGTGCCTTCTTCTAAGGAGGCAGAATGGAGCACAGCCTGGGGCGGTGGTGCACACCAGTAATCCCAGTGCTCAGAAAGCTGATATAGAAGGAGCATGAGTCTGTCCCAACTAGCCTGGATACATAGTATGACTCAGTCTCAAAAAAAAAAGGCTATATAACAGGTCAGATATGATAATATTGATAACGTATGCTAATACTGTGGAGGGTGATGAGGCCCACAGAGGGCGTGGCCAGTTACAGAACAATTAGAAGGTTGGTGTGGCTGGTTCTGGATGAGGGAAGTGGAGAAGGGAGGGAAGAGGAGATATTGGCAGGGTAGGAGGGGATTCCATGTTCACTGAAAACCCCGTTGTATATGCTTGCATGATGGCTAAAGATAATGGTTATTCATTAAGCCTTAGTTCATTGGATGAACTTGATTCTTACCCACTGTGGGCAAGGCACTGAGCTAGAGGAAGACTGTGGTTAACAACCTAGCTGGGTGCCACCAACACTTAGCAAACCTTCTAAAGAGGAAGGCTGAGGGACCCTGCCAAGACCAGACTCCACAGGGCACGAGGCTCAGGCTTGTTCTGGTTTGTTTCAGAAACTCCCCAGACAAGTGTCCCCCATAGCTTCATGTGTTTGTGATTAAGCCTCAGACTCAGTCCCCAGCTGGTGGCAATGAAGGAGGTGTGGAGCCTTGCTGGAGGAGGTGTGTCACTAGGCCAGCTTGCTTTTCTTGCTGCTTTCCGCCCGCTGTTATGGTGCCGTGTGATGCCCAGACTCTGCTTTGCCATGCTTTCTCTTGCCATGACGAAACAACCCCAAAAGCTGCTTTTGGTTGGGTCTTTTGTCCCAGCAACAAGAAGGTGAATGAAACATGAGGGGATGCTGGTGTGGAGTCACCGAGCCTGTCTGGGGAGTGATCTTAGAATACCATGCCGTGTCTTCAGAGTATAGAGTGGTGCACAGGGATGGAAGGATGACTGAATTATTTTATGATCCTGGAGAAGAGGCCATGCTTCATAAGAGAAAAAACCGGGATTTCAGATAGGCATTGAGTACTTTCCACTGGCAGTGTGAGGGAAGGCTCCAGGGAGCAACTTAAACCCATTTTATCACCTGAGAAGCTAGGTGATGTTAGGATCATCAGGATTGGAGGGACAGAGTGATGAGTGACAAGGGCCTGGAGATCTTTCTGGGCCTGACATTCATGTAGTAAGTGCTCATTAAAATGTGTGCAGCTGGGCTGAAGAGATGGCTCAGCAGTTAACACGCTTGCCTACAAAGCCTAAAGACCCGAGTTTGATTCCCCAGTACCCACAGAAAGCCAGATACACGTGATGGCGCATGCATCTGGAGTTTGTCTGCAATGGCTGGAGGCCATTTCATTCTCTGTCTGCCTCTCTCTCTCTCTCTCTCTCTCTCTCTCTCTCTCTCTCTCTCTCTCTCTCAAATAAATATTTTTAAAATGTGTGCAGTCTTTTGAGTTGGATTGTAAAATACGGTAGAATTTCTGAAATATCAAATGATATCCCTTATCATTTATTATCCAGGAAAGATTTGTTTTTTTAAAATAAAGCAATCCACGTAACAGATCATTCAAATAACCACCAGAAGGCATTAAGAAAAGCCTGGCAGTGAGTTTAACGAGCAGATCAAGCTTTTTCAGGTCAAAATCTACCTGTAGCTTTGTCCAGGAGACATTTTGTTACTGACATTAGTTGGTATCTAACCCAATACTCTCCAGTGTATAATTGTACTGTTTCATTAATGGACAAACGGTGTGTGCACGAGACTCACACTGCTTCATGTATGTTCAAGTGTACATGTGTATTTGTGAAAGAAGAAGCCAGAGGCCACACTCAGGTGTTGCTCTTCAGGAACTGTCTGCTTTTTTTTAAAACTCTTTTTTAAAAAAAATTTATTCATTTTCAAGCAGAGAGAGAGAGAGAGAGAGAGAGAGAGAGAGAGAGAGAATGAATCAGGGCCACCACCTTGTGGGTCTGACTTATATGGGTCCTGGGGAATTGAACCCGGGGCATTAGGCACTGGAGGTAAGTGTCTTAACCGCTGAGCCATCTCTCCAGCCCCATGTTGATCTTTTATTTGAAACTTTTTCATTGACAACTGTCATACATATAGACAGTATACCATGATCAGACTCCCCTTCCACCACCCTCATTTTTCCCCCTTGGGACCCCTCCTCCACTGAATCCTTCTTCTTTCCAACTAGTCTCTCTTCTGTTTTGATGTCATCATTTTTTCCTTCTATCATGCAGGTCTTGTGTATCAGCCACTGCAAGCTCGTGAATGATACGGCCATATTGTATCTGGATGACAGTATTACAAAGCACCCCTCCCCTTCCTTTGGCTCTTACATTCTTTTTATTTAATATCTTTATTATGAATAAGTATATACACTGTATGAGCAAATCTTGTGACTGTGTCCCCGTTTCCCTCCTCTCTGTCCCCTGCCCACTGGGGTCCTTTCTCGGTGGGCATACTGGATCTGTCCATAGGTTAGGGGGTTATGAACTGCACCAGAGGGAGCAGTTTTTCTTTTTTTTTAATATTTTATTTATTCATTTTCAAACAGCGATACAGAGAGAGAGAGAGAGAGAGAGAGAGAGAGAGAGCGCACCAGGGCCACCACCTTATGGGTCTGGCTTATGTGGGTCCTGGGGAATTGAACCCAGGGCCTTAGGCACTGGAGGCAAGTGCCTTAACCGCTGAGCCATCTCTCCAGCCCCAGTTTTTCTTTTTTTCCTTCCCCCTTGTGTGTTGTTGCTGAGGGGGGCGATGTCTCTGGATATTCTCCCCCACCATGGCTCTTACATTCTTTCTGTCCCCTCTTCCACGGTGGCCCCTGAGTCTTGGAAGGTAAGATAGAGATAATGTTCATCTCGTGCTGAACACTCCACTGTCACATCTCAGCACTTTGTTGACTTTTAAATCACCCCAGTGGTCGCCACCATCTGAAAAGAGAAGCTTCTCCAACCAAAGTGAGAGTAGCATTAATATGTGGGTATAAACACAAGTATTCAGAGGGCAGTTTGGTGGGCACAAAATAGCCATTGAACCAGACAACAGTGGTAGTTTCCCCTATGGTGTATAACCTACCCAGCTATATAGGCTTTGGATTAGGTTTTGAGTACCAGGCATTCATTACCTCCTATGAAGTGGGCCTCAAATCCAGAGAGTTATTTCCCCCATAACAGACATGTCACCACTGCACCCGTTGGTATATTTGGCCTGACTGTCCAGCCATGTAACTTTCAGGGTCCGTTGGTGGTTAAGACCATTGATGAGGGCTGGAGAGATGGCTTAGCGGTTAAGGCACTTGCCTCCAGTACTTAAGGGCCCAAGTTCAATTCCCCAGTACCCACATAAGCTAGACCCACAAGGTGGTGGCCCTGGTGTGCTCTCTCTCTCTCTCTCTCTCTCTCTCTCTCTCTCTCTCTCTCTCTCTCTCTATCTATCTCTTTGCTTAATAAAGAAAAAAAATTTTTAAAAGACCATTGATGAATTTTTTCCCCCAACAGGCTGCATAGCTCTATCTAGCATCATGACTGTCTACCTTTTTTTTTTTTTTGAGATGGGGATCTTTCACTGGCCTGAACTCACCCATTAGGCTAGTCTTGCTGACCAGTGAACCCCAAGGATCCACTTAACTTTGCCTTTCAGCATTGGGATTTCAACCGTGCACCCCCACATCCAGCCTATTTTACATGGATTCCTGGGATGGAACTCAGATCCTCATCAAGGTAAACACTGGTATCTCCCCGGTCCTTTCACTGGCTTGTAAGGAGCCCAAGCAATAACCTCTGTACAGAGGCCCCGGGGAGCTTGCAGACTGGTAGGAAGATGAACATCTACACATAAAAATATCAAATGAAGTTGACTCATGTAGGTACCACCCGGGAAGGGGACTGGGTACACCCTCACTGACAACATCTGGATCCCATTTCTGTTGGAAAGTGTTTTGAAAGGAAATATCCAGATGTGTCACATGACCGTGACCGATTCACTAGGAGTAGTTGAGTGTCGGAATCACTGGGCATATGTCCATCTTACAAATGAGTGCTGAAAATTTCTTTGTGCTGTCCTGTGGGAAGTCTGGGGAAGGGATGGCCTGTGGGGCCAGCGTGGTGAGCTGGGGCCAGTGCCATCTTACCTTCTCTCCAGACTCTGTGCAAATGACTCCCCACATCAGACCTTGGCTTTGCTTAATTGACCCTTTCCTTCTGACTGGTAAGACCCCGAATAAGGGGCTGAGGAGAAGGCTCAGTGATGAAGAGCACTTGCTATGTAAGCATGAGGACCCGGAGGAGCCCGAGACGGTATGAGGTTGACTCGCTGGCACCCATGCAAGATGTCGGGCATCACGCAGGCCTGCCACCCAGTCCTGCAAGCAGACTGGAGAATCACAGGGCTCTGGGTTTAGAGAAGAGATTCCATCCGGGAAAACCTGGATAAGCACTCCTCTCCTCCAGCCTCCACAAGAGCATGGGGGAGCTTGTATTTGCACACACACACACACACACACACACACACACACACACACACACACACTGCACCCTGGAACAAACAAAAACTCCTGAATAAAGGGTGAACTTGCAGTTGGGAGAATATTCCCTGTGAATCAAATGACAGTCTTTTGAATCCCACTAGGCGACACGATTGGTCGTGTGAGATTTGGAACTCGCCTACCGTAGACGTGGGTGGGCCAGTTTGTGTGCAAGGCTCTTGCCTGGGTTCCTGGTGGAGTGGCAGAGTGTGTGGGTGGGAAGGAATGATGGAAAGTTAAACCCTGGCTCAGTGGGAGCCTAATCAAGAAAGAAGTTTCCTGTGGATCAGGCCCAGACCCAGAGGCTGGGGGAGGTCTTTATATATCTGGCCTGCAATGAACTGGCAAGATTGGAAGCCAGGCTGGGGTAGAGTGACTTCCCCTGGGTCTCCCTGGTGTCCCAAGAGTTCCTCACCTAGACAGCTTTGTTTCACACAAAAGTCAGCCGCTGCCTGGAAAACTGGGCTTGAACAAAGCAAAACAAGGCTGGTAATCTCTAGTTCCCAACCCCGTCTGGCTGGTGGAATTATTTGAAAGTTTTCCTTCGTGCTCTGTCTTTCTGGTAGTGCTTTCCAAGCGGGAGAAACTGGAGACTTGGGGTTGGTTTGGGGTCTGCATTGTCACCATGCTTTGTCAGGGATTAATTACCGGTGTCCTTCAAGACGACTTCAGGGAGGAATAAAGGTCTTCTGTGAATTCCTTCCTGCCCCCCACGGAGAAGCAGTCACATAAATTAAATGCTTACTCAAATGTAGTCACTCTGATTCTGTCATCAGAAGCACGTTTATTCCTGAAAATGATCGTGGGGGAGCCAGGAAGGTTCTATGCTTCTTATCATGGCTCCGGCAAAGCAATCTTGTGGGTCTTTTTGGGTGCTAGAGACGGAGTCCAGGGCCTTGTGGTAAGCTCCTGCCCTACCACTGAGCTCCGTGTCCAGCCCTGCCATCTGAAAGGGTACAGAGCTAGAGCCTTCGATGAGCAAACCTGTCCACTGCCAGGATCTGCCTGCTCCTCTGAGACCTTGTCCTTCTGCTGCTGTCCCTGGGTGTTCAGCTGTCTCTCTCCTCCGTGTGTTCAGTCCCCCAGGGTGTAGAAAGAAGGGCTGGGACCACCGTGTCTGGTGAGAGAGTGGGTCAAGTGGTCCAGGGCTTATGAGTGGGGGGGACTCTGTTGACAGTGATATGGGATTGTCACACCTGGACGTACATTCTGTCTGATGGAGTTGAGTCCCTCTTATCCTCAGTTTCCCTTTCTGGGGTTTGACAGTTACCCATTATCAAACATGGGCTTTATGAAATGGAAAACTCCGGAATTAAACAATTTAGACATTTTAAATGCCACTGTGAAATCTTACACATGCCACACCATGCCCTCCGGGACACGAGTCAAACTTAGGTCCAGCGTATCCACGCTGTATACGGTACCCACCTGTTAATGTCTCAGCCTCACAGTGGCTATGATTTTTTGTGGTGCTGGTGTTCCAATATGCCAAACCAAACCCACAAAGTAGTGCTTCCCTTCCTTCAGTGAAAGGTTCAAGTTTATTATTATTATTATTTTGAATGCTTCTCTATTGCTTCATACCACCTACAATTTCAGAATCCACCTAGGGTCCCAGATGTGTCCCTGAGGATAAGAGAGCAGGGGAGGCGCAGTCTCCCGTGGAGAGTCCCCAGTGGTGCCATGCTTGTGGAAAGTGTCCCCACTGTGAACCTGTCACTCATCATCAGCCTTTCCCTCCGTGCCCCAACCCTGTCACATTTTCCAAATGTGACAGAGGAGCAGGACACCCAGTTTTGAGTCAGGGAAGAGTCCCTGCTTGTCACAGGCTTCTCTGAAGTCACAGACACAGCACAGAAGGCCAGGAACTATTGTACTTCTCGACTTTGGTTTTGTCTTCACCCTGGTCACCTGCAGAAAGGAAAGCATCTTCTCCGACTGGCTGGAAATGCACTTGGCTCTCTGGATCTGTGTCTCCACATCCAGAGATCCCGCCAATTGCATCTATACTGAAACATGTACACACATTCAGTGGGGACTTTATTTCCTCAGCCACAAAGTATCCAAGGTTTACGTAGCGCTGCTGTTGTGTTAGGTGTGAAGTGTATTGAGTGTGTGTTGTATGCAGACACTGTGTCATTTTTATAAGAAGTTATAGCATCTGTGTGTTTTAATCTCCTTGAAGGTCCCAGTCCCCACCAGTCTTGAAAAACAACTGTGTTTTCCTCATTAGCAGAGGAGACTCTCCATGCAGCGTGGCCGGGCACTGAGGATATGGGAAAGAATGCCCACTATAGACCCGGGAACCCTGGATTCTCTCTGGAGAGGGAGTCATCCTGTCCACCTCTGGGACATGGTTCTCCCGACTAGGGAATGGCTTCACAATGGCTCAGCTCCACTCTTTGTGTCTGTCTGAAAGGTGTGGGGAATTGGGTGACCAGTTCGATTTCAGTTTTCAGACATGGATAAGCTTGGGTGAAAGTGTGGTCCACATACTCTGTGCTTTTCAGCAAGACAGCATCACTGCGTGGGTGTGGGGTGGGAGGGTGTTTTCTCCCATATCCTAGGCCCCTGGAGGCAGAGGAGAGAGAAGCTGAGTGGTGGGTCCCAGCCTGGCTGAATATCTGTGAGCTAAGTTTTAGAATATAATATGCACCTGGGTGAGAGCATGGTAGCTCATGCCTTTTTTAAAAACTTTTTTAAAAAAAATATTTTATTTATTTATTTGAGAGAGGGAACGCCAGGGCCTCCAGCCACTATAAATGAACTCCAGACACACACACCCTCTTGTGTATCTGGCTTTACATGAGCACTGGGGAATCAAACTCAGGTCCTTCTGTGTTGCAGGCAAGCGCCTTAACCACTAAGCCACTTCTTTAGCCCAGCTCATGCCTTTTGATCCTAGCACACCTGTTCCCCCCAGGAGGCAGGGAGGGTGGCTGACAGCCCTAAATCCTGTTTGTAAGTGCTAATAGCTTTTACTCCTGCTTGCTGAGTTTCTGTGGTTTTGTTCCTGCCTGCTGAGCCCCCTTGTGATACAACGCAGCCTTGGATTGTATATAAGGTTGGATACTGAAATAAAGTTTCGAGATTTGCTCAGACACTTCTCCCAGCCGCTACATTATTCATCTTTCCCCGATGGGGCCTGTCTCCTGCTGGCCAGTGAGACAGGCTCAATCGCAGGGGGCCAGGGATCCGTGACTGACTCTCTCTCTCTCTCTCTCTCTCTCTCTCTCTCTCTCTCTCTCTCTCTCTCTCTCTCTCTCTCTCTCTCTCTCTCTCTCTCTCCCCCCAACAGCTGAGAACCCTCAGTGTGTCAAGTTCCACAAGTGCTCTGCACCCAGCCTGGTCACCACCAGGGGGTAAAGTCTGTTCTCTATTGTGGTTTCTAAGCTAAAATGATGGTCTCATTCTCTTGAGGGAGAAAGGAATCTTCCTCCCAAGCTGGCCAGCAGAACAAGTTACAGCCTAACCAATCTCTTGGACTTTGTTATTTCTGTTTCTGGCAACAATATTTCTCGACAACAACGTGTACTACTGAATCACACTTTTTATTTTAAATATAAGAGACCACTAATTACGGCACTATTGTTCTATTTTCAAAGAATCTAAAAGAGTACAAAATTACATTAATATTGCTTTTACTTTCCTCCATGTGGATAGAGAAAAAGATTATTGAAATTTCTTAACTGGGGCTGGGTGTGATGGCTCACACCAGCAATCCCAGCACTCTGGAAGCTGAGGCAGGAGGATTGCCATGAGTTTGAGGCCATCCGAGGCTATAGCATAGGATTCTTGCCTTAAAAGAAAAACAGATTTCTTTTTTAAAAAATATTTTTATTTATTTGCAAGCAGACATAGAAAGAAAGAGACACACACAGATAATGAGTGTGCCAGGGCCTCTAGCCACTGCAAATGAACTCCAGATGCATGTGCCACTTTGTGCATCTGGCTTTACGTGGGTACTGGAGAACTGAACTCAGCTTTGCCGAGAAGTTCCTTAACTGCTGAGCCATCTCTCCAGCCCCAGAAAAAGGAATTTCTTAATGAGGAAATGAAAAGTAGTATATCATAGATTTCTTTCTTCATTTTTTCAAACTCTATAAATATTCAATTTCACATAATTGAGAGAGGATTTTTAAAACCTACTTGTGTGAGTGTGTTTGGGTATGCGTGTGCCATAGCATGCGTGTGGAGGTCAAAGGACAACCTTGAGGGGTCTGTGCTCTTATATTTTACCTTCTTTGAGACAGGGTCTCTTGCCTCTGCAAACAAACTACCAGTAGTTTCAGATTCTCCTGACTCTGTAGCTCACTGTCGTAGGTGCTGGGATCACAGGCGCATACACCACTTTACATCATGTGCGTGCTTGGGAAGATCAGACTCAGGTGGGCAGGCTTTGAAAGTCTCTCCAACCCAGAGAGAGAATCTTTTTTTTTAAATCTTAAATATATATTTATTGTCCATAATGTGTTACATTATTCAGTGGGCAAACAATGAGTTGTTATCCCCGATTCCCCAATGCCCCCCTCCCCATCTCCAATCAGCAGGATATCCTCCTCCGTGGGCCGTCTGGATCAGTCCTTGTGGCAGGGGACCATGGATAGCCTAGTACTCAGCCCGGTTCTCCTGGCCCAAGTGTGTTGTTACTGAGGGGTGCCATGCCTCTGGAAGTCTCCCCCACCACAGCTCTCACAATCTTTCCGCCCCCTCTTCTGTTCAGTTCCCTGAGTCGTGGTGGATGAGTATTAAGGCTGCTTTAAGGTTGTGAATTTAGGGGTCTTTGTGTCGAAGATTGTTGGTTTCTGTCTCACTGGCTTATCTTGTGTTGATTGAATGGCTGTGGCTGTGGGTCCCTTGTTCATCCCATCATTCTCTGTGGGGTTCCATATGGATCTTCCACGGTATGACTGTGGTGGCTCCTCTCTTGCCAGAATCTCAGCTATCGGCCTATGGTCGGTTGGTAGGGTTAGATGGGCCCCAGCTCCAGAGAGAGAATCTTTTAAAAACTATTTGGGGGCTGGAGAGATGGCTTAGAAGTTAAGGCATTTGCCTGCAAAGCAGAAGGACCAGAGTTCGATTCCCCAGTGCCCACATAAAGCCAGATGCACAAGAGGGCACATGTGTCTGGAGTTCATTTGCAGTGGCTGGAGGCCCTGATGCACCCGTTCTCTTTTCTGTGTCACCTCTTCTCTCTCTCACGCTCTCTCAAGTAAAATAAATATTTTAAAAATCACTATTTGGTGAGCTAGGAGATGGCTGAGTAGATAAAGTGCTTGCTATACAAGCATGAAGACCCAAGTTGTGATACCCAGCACCCATGTAAAATGCCTGATGAGGTGACACACGCCTGTGATCCCAGTGCTGGGAAGGCAGAGACTCCCTAGTTCCCACTGGCCGGCTACCCTAGCTGAGGGAGAGAGATCTAAGGTGGGTGATCTCACAGAATGATGTGGAGAGTGACTTTTTCCATGGCGACCTTGTGCACACACACCGTGTACACATGGGGAAAAAGACCAAGTTGTGTTTAAACAAATACGTACATGGGTGATTTCTGGAGGCCTCAAGAAGAACATCTTTAAGAGGATTCATTGGTATATTGAATTTGCCCTGCTCAGTGTGGTTAGCTTGTTTGAGAGTTTGGGGTTCTTTCTCTGGTGGTGCTTATAGTACAGAGTGTCCCTGATATCAGCCTGTATTGTCACAACATCTTCAATTCTTAGGTCCCCAAACACAGCCATGGAGCTGGGGCTTCCGGGCAGGATGTCCTCCTGAAGGAAGCTCACTGCTGGAACAGTCTTTCCAAGAAGGGCACTATGTCTCTCATCCCAGAGAGTCTAGATTATTCTAGAAGGTACCATACACATCATTGAGCTTACTTTGAAGCCATTCTTTTCAGAAGTCCTTTCAGAACTTCTGGTTTTACCTTTTAGAAAGTCTCAGGGGATGGGCGGTGAGTAGCATGTGTTCCTGAATGTTCCTAAACCACCCTGACTACAGGAACAGGCTCCCTCGTCAGAAACGCTTGGGATAAAAAGTGTTTCAGATTTCAGAGTTTTTCAGAAGTTGGGATATTAATGGAGACCAGTAGAGTATCCCTGACTTGAAATCCTAGATGCTTTGAAATCTGAAACTCTCCTCACTGATTTCAGGTTTTAGGTGTCTGGATTGTTGGTTTTAGGGATCCTCAGCTGTGCAGGAGATGTAAACTTTGTCGTAACTATCATCTGGGAGCAAGAGTGAAGGTTTCCTAATGACCACAGAGAAACACGTCTAAGTACATTTCAACTAAATCTAAATGACATACACATCAAGAAGAATAGTGAGTTCATTAAAGAGGATGTTAGGAAGTAGTTGATACAACTCAGAAGTACAATTCTTTCCGAGCAGGCAAGAGCCCTGGGTTCAGTCCCCAGCACCACATATGTGTACAAATGTACATACACACACACACACACACACACACTCACACACACACACAATTTGTCTTTAGTTGGGTGCAGTGACGTCTACCTGTATTCTCAATATGTGGGAAGTGGAAGCAAGAGGATCTGGAATCCAAGACCAGCTTCAGCTACATAACAAGTTCAAGGTCAACCAGGGATACATAAGACTATCCAAAGGTAAATAATGTGACAGGTAGTACAAGAAGAATGGAATGAAAGTGATGCATGAATGAAGTTTGAGGAAACTTTGACCTAGGGAATTGGTGTCTCTGGACTTAGAAATAAAATCTGAACACGTGTGTGTGTGTGTGTTCGCGTGCGCGCGCGTGCACACAAGTGCGTGCATGCGTGTGCACGGACCCATAGGCCACGGCTCACCTGTGAAGGTCAGGGGATAATGTCATAGGTCAGCCCTTAATTTTTACCTTGTTTGAGGCAGAGTGTCTTCCTTCCTTCCTTCCTTCCTTCCTTCCTTCCTTCCTTCTTTCTTTCTTTCTTTCTTTCTTTCTTTCTTTCTTTCTTTCTTTCTTTCTTTCTTTCTTTCTTTCTATCTTTATTGAGCTCATATCAGCTTCAGGAGGCCACAGCAGTCAAGCCAGAGGGACAGTTGTCTGCTCTGTACCAAATGACTCCACCGTTCCTCTTGGAGCTTTTCCAAGGTGGAGGGCCACTGGGCTGACCCAGTAGAACTTGCCAACTCCTGGAAGTGTTTGGTGTTTGCAATGTCCAAGACAGAACCAGAAGCCACACGGTGACTGAGCACTTGGGAACACCATAGTGTACCTGAGACACTGAAGTTTCCATTTTGCTCTGTTTTTATCATTTAAATTCAGCTCATCACATGTGGCTGGTGGGTGTCCTGCGGGCATTACAGACAGGGAGCAATGGCAGCCCGGCTCCTAGATGCGACAGAGCGCAGTAAGTAGGAGAGAAGCGAGGCTCTCTTCTCCTGTGACCTCACCGCTCTGACTGAAGAGGGACACTGCGTCCTGAGGGGTGTTACTATGTGGGGGACTTTTCAGATGAGCAACAAGGAGGCATAAAGAATGCAGTAATGGAACCAGAGAGGAGCTCAGTTGGTAAAGGGCTTGTCTGACAAGCATGAGCCCCTGACTTTGATCCTCAGTTCCTATGATGCCAGGTGTAAATGCCAGGTGTGCACACACCTGCACCCCAGAAGGAAACAGTGAGTTCGAGCTGTGTATTGTCACCTGCATTGTCCTGTGGGTTGTGCCTTGGATTGTAGTCCAGGACAGATAAAGATTTTTGTTTCTTGGAACCATTGTGCTTTTTCAGAGGAGACCTAAGAGGCAGGCCACCTCTGGTCCCCCAGGAACCCCAGGGTCTGTGCTCTGTCACTTATGAAGAGTTCTAAGCCTGTCTTCGAAATGAATCATTTCATATTCATTCCTGCAGTGGGGTACGTGATAGCCCGCCCTCCTCAGAGACAAGTTGGCTCGATCTGCTCCCAACTCAGGCTTTTATTTTCTTTTTTTAAAAAATATTTTATTCATTTTCAAGCAGAGAGAGAGAGAGAAAGAGAGAGAGAGAGAGAGAGAGAGAGAGAGAGAGAGAGAGAGAGAGAGAGAGAGAGAGCAAGCCAGGGCCACCACTTTGTGGGTCTGGTGGGAGTTGAACCTAGGGCCTTAGGCACTAGAGGCAAGTGCCTTAACTGCTGAGCCATCTCTCCAGCCCTCAGGCTTTTATTTTCTCAAATATAAATAAAGGTGTGATACACTAGGATTCTAGCTATTTTTGAGACTCTCCGTGGGAGTACGTAAGAGGATCTCTAAGTTCATCCTCTTACCCTCCAATCAGATAGGACTCGGACCAGGAAACACAATTATTGTCACATTAACCCTGAAGCAGAGTTCATTTTGAATCCATTCCTTCTCTGTAACCAACCTCCTTCCTGGGATCCGGTAAAAGCTCCCTACTCCCCTGGGGTCTGCTGTGTTTCAAACTAGCTAAAGAAAACCCCAGGAAAGGCCAGGGCCCATCAGCAATTCCATCACTGGGGAATTCAGACTTCTCATCAGCAGTGAGGATGAAATGTGTGAAGAAATTTTCCAAGAAAGGTCTTCCTGATATTTTGCACCCTTAACAACTGTCCGCCCATTCATGGGAACACTGCAGTTCCATTCACAAAGGCAGTGTAAGTCAACCGGTACTGCTATCCAGCCGGGTGCCTACATTCAGAGCCTGGAACTGGGGAGCTATCCTAGCGGGTCCCTTTGGGGACCCCCAGGGGTTCATCTGTGGACGGAGATTGATAATATTATGTTCTAGATCTTCTTCCTCTCAACAAAGTACATGTGCTGGAATGTTTCATGGTTAAGATGATTAAGTGGAGAATATGGGGGGTGTTGGGGGGACTTTTCAGATGAGCAACAAGGAGGCATAAAGAATGCAGTAAGTGGAACCAGAGAGGAGCTCAGTTGGTAAAGTGCTTGTGTCACAAGCATGAGCACCTGACTTTGATCCTCGGTACCTATGAAAATGCCAGGTGTGATGCACACACCTGTACTCTCCAGTGCTGGGGGGGGGGGAGCAAAGACAGGGGAACAAAGCTTCTTACCTTGTGACAGTCAGAAGCCAAGTGAGGGTCCCAATGACCCCTTCAGGGGTACACCCTCAATGACCCAACTTCTTCCCAATAAGTCCCACTTCCTAAAGGTTCTGCTCATAACCAGGCCTTTAATACATGGTTCCTTGGGGAACTCTAAATCCAAACTATAGCAGTAGTTATAATTACTGTCTTCCCTGGCCTTACTTCAACACTTGGCTACCCTGGGCTTCTCAGGCAACTAATCTTAAAAAGATTGGGCTGCAGAATTGGCTCAGTGGTTAAGGCGCTTATCTGCAAAATCTAACGACCCGGGACGACCCGGGATTCCATTCCCCAGTGCCTACGTAAAGCCAGATGCACAAAGTGGCACATGCATCTGGAGTTTGTTTGCAGTGGCTGGAGGCCCTAGCACACCCATTCCCTTTCTGTCTCTCTATCTCTCTCTGCTTGCAAATAAATAAATAAAAATATTTTTAAAAAGATTGCTTACAGCTTACAACCAAAAAACCCTATATAATTGAATTAATAAATGGACAAAGGACGTGAATGGACGTTACTCTATAAGATACACGGTGACCATCAAGCATATGAAAGGATCCTCATTACTACTAATTAGTAGGGAGACGCAGGTCAAAACTGTGAGATGTCACCTTACACGCATTAGAATGGCTGCCTTCAAAAAGACAGAAAATGAATGTTCACAAGGATGTGGAGACATTCCTTGTTCACTGTTGGTGGGAATACAAGATGGTACAACTTTTATGGAAAACAGTATAGCAGGTTCCTTAAAAATTGAGAATAAAATTATATGTGACCTAGAAATTCAATTTCTGGGTATATTGAAAGCAAAGTCTCCAAGAGATATTTCCATATTCATGTTCATAGCAGCAATAGTCTCAATAACTAAAGATAGAAGCGAGCCAGCCTGGGGTCTATTAATAAAATAAGTGAATGAGTGGGTAAACAAAGTGTTACCAGAGTGGAGAGATGGCTTAGTGGTTTGCCTGCAAAGCAGAAGGACCCAAGTTCAATTCCCCAGGACCCATGTAAAGCTTGATGCTAAAGCCAGATGCACAAGGTGCCACATGTGTCTGGAGTTTGTTTGCAGTGTCTAGAGGTCCTGGCCCATCCATTCTCTCTCTCAAATAAATAAATAAATAAAAATTAAAAAAAACACACAAGCGAACCCAAAATTTTTTTAAAAAGTGTTACCTATGTGTACACATACATATATACAGTTATGTATTTTATATGGGGGAATATTACTCGGCCTTGTAAAGGAAGGCAGTTCTGATACATGCCACAACATGGGAACCCCTTGAGGACGTCCTGCTAAGTGATCTAAGTCAGTCACAGGAACACAAACACTGTGTTATCCTATTTATATGCATTGTCATCAGTAGTGAAATTTGTAGAGACAGGAGGTGGAATATGGTGGTTGCCAGGGGTTGAAAGAAGAGGGGATTGGGCTGGAGAGATGGCTCAGCGGTTAAGGCACTTGCCTCCATGCCTAAGGCCCCGGGTTCAATTCCCCAGGACCCACATAAGCCAGACCCACAAGGTGGTGCCCTGGTGCTTGCTCACTCTCTCTCTCTCTCTCTCTCTCTCTCTCTCTCTCTCTCTCTCTCTCTCTTTCTATGTATTTCTCTGCTTGAAAATGAATAAATAAAATATTTTTAAAAAATAAAAAAAGAAGAGGGGATTGAAGAGTTAGTACTGTTACTACTTAAAAGATGAAAAAGTCCTAGAGATCAATTACATACAGCGTGAATATACTTCACACTACTGAAACCTACGCTTAATGTTTAGATATTAACATTTATGTTAGGAGTATTTTACCATTATTAATTTTTTTTTTCCAGTCAGGGTCTCCCTCTAGCCCAGGCTGACCTGGAATTCACTCTGTAGTCTCAGGCTGGCCTTGAACTCATGGCGATCCTCCTACCTCTGCCTCCCAAGTGCTGGGATTAAAGGCGTGCGCCACCACGCCCAGCTCATAGTTAAATATTTTTAATGGAAAAATATGACTTTAAAGGAGAATCATACCTATCAACCACATCTCTGATCATGCAAGCAGATGTGTATATAGGCTACCGTTTACTTTGCTCTAAGATATTTTCCAAAGGATCCTGTTATATCCATTACTCAGCAACTTGTATGTCTCTCCCCCGCCCCCCTCGAGTCCATTTAATAACATTCCAGGGACATCTTTCCAGGTCAGTAGATATAACTCTGACTCACCACTCATGGAAGATGACTGTTCTTGATAAGTGCTCCAATGCATTCCTTTCCCTTTGTCTGAGCATCCAGAATACTTCCATGTTGGTTACCACTCCAAACACCACACCAGTGAACAGCTTTCATTCTCCTTCCCTAAATCACAGATGCTCCGGTTTGTGCTGAAGTTCAAAAATAATTGCTAGGTCAGATTATTTCCCATAAAGTCGAGAGTCAATGGCATTCACACCGGTGTTCTGTGAGAGGTCTATGTGCTGACTTCCCCACCAGGGTCAGCATTGCAGTCTGCTCCTGGAAATAATCACTGTCAATCTTCAGACTTGGGAAGCGGAGTGTCTTTCACAAGTTTCTTAGTTTCTTGCGTGTCTTAGTTATGTGTGTATGTCTGTGTGCATGCATGTTTATGTGTGGGGGGGTGTTATATATGTGTAAGTATGTGTGTAGGCCAGAGGACAACCTTAGGCACTGTCCACCCTTTAAAAAATAGTCTCTCATTGCCTGGAACTCACCAAGTAGGCTATTGTGGTAGCTTTCTTGTTTCATTGTTGGCACAAAACACCAAACCAAAAAAGCAGCAGATGGGAGGAAATGGTTCGACTTTTCTTCATCTTGAGGGGAAGCTTTATGATGGCAGGGAACGCATGGCATGAGCAGAGGTTGGACATCACCTCTGCCACAGCAGATGGACAACAGCAGCAGGAGAGTGAGCTTACTGACCCTGGCAAACTGGTTCTAATAACCCGTAAGGCCCGCCTTTAGCAACACACCTCTTCCAGCAAGGCTCCTCCTCCCACATTGGCACCTGCTGGGGAACCATGTTCAAAATGATATTTTCTGATTCAAACCAACACAGCCCGAATGGCCGGGCAGTACACCCAGGGATCCGCCTGTCCCTGCTTCGCCAGTGCTGGGGCTCCAGGCTTGTGCCCCCCATGCCCAGTAATGTCACATGGGCTCTGGAGACTTTATCCACTAAGTTATCAGCCTGCATGTATATTTTTGTATGTGGGATGAGGGCCCTTTTCTTTTTTATGTGAAAAGCCAACTATGCCAGCATTGCTTATTAAATCACGTTTTCCCATGAAAGTAAAAATACCATAATTATATGTACTTTTCTAGAATACTCCGTTTTCTCCATTTGCTTTTCTATTTCTGTGTTTCTCAAACTAATTTGAGTATATAGAAACTTTACAGCAAGTTTTGATGCCTCTAAAGGAATTTTCCTTATTAAAATTTCCTGCCAATTCTCAGATATTTGCCTTCCCTATGAACTTCTAAATCATTTTGTTCAGTTATTTTAAAAAATCCAGTGGGGATTCTGATCATTTTTAAATCTCCCACAAATATTCTAGTGTGTATTTGTGTCTCAAATTGTCACAACTAACGAAATCCTCCTCCCTCAGTCCAACAATCAAATTAAAACTGGGAGGGGATGCTTTTCTCATATTTTGAACACATGTTAACAATTTATCATATGGACTTGCACACATTTTTTTGTTTTTGAAACTCATTTGTTCACTAAATGAAAATAGAGCATAGCGATTACAGCATACATTGTTGAATTTGTGTGTGTGTTTGTGTATATGTATGTGTGTGCATACGTGTGTGTGTGTGTGTGTGTGTGTGTGTGTGTGTGTGTGTGTGTGTTTCTAGGCATTTCTGGATCTCTTGCTCCTACAAGCGAATCCCCATCTGACTTTATATCGTTGGTTGCGGATTGAACCCAGGCCAGCAGGCTTTGCAAGCAAGCAAGTGGCATTAATCAATGATCGATCTCCCCAGCACCCCAACATAATGTTTTTCTACATTGGAAAACTTGTTCACATGATCAATAACTTTCTAACTAAGATGAACAGGTTTAAAATGCATAAGAAAGGGTTTGAAGCAGGTTTAAACTTGACCCCTTCTGTAGAGTAAGAAGAGTGGTTACAGTTGAGACAAAAAATGAAAAGGTACCTGGGGCTAGGGAAATGGCTCAGTGGGTAAAGTGCTCGCTGGGCAAACATTCAGATTCCTAGGACCCACCTCAAGGCTGGGTGAGTGTAGTGTCTCTGCAGGTGGTCCCTGGGGAATCCCTGGAACAAGCTGACCAGTTAGAGTAGGTGAATTGGTGAAATCTGGGTTCAAGTGCAAGACCTTGCCTCGTGAATAAAGCGAGAGCTATCGAGAAAGACACCTGATAGCAACCTCTGCTCATATAGTATACACACCAAAGACCCAAATATACACACACGTGCACACACACATACACACACAAAAGGTTCATGAAAGCTGTTGTGTTCTACGGATTGAACATTACATGCTTGTAGCCTGCTTACAGCCTGCTTAATATATGTTCACTTCTTCATAGCTTATCACGTTGTATAACTGTGAACTTGTGTCTATGACGGTTCAGAAAACTATTTAATCTAAGACACAAATGGGTTCTTTCAAGAAGGGCCTCTTCCACCAAGACCTTCACAATGCAATGCTTGCCTCCATGTGCAAAGCCGCCACCAGCCCTGAAAAGCCGACATCTCATCTGTATCCCAGGAGTGGTGTCTTCCCACACCTGCGGCCACATCACTCCAACCACGGTCATTACCATATTGTTAAGTATTTTGCTACCTTAATTTTCACCGTATTACATTGGGGAAAGCACACATTAAAAAGCCTTTTGGAGTCGTTTGTACTTCTGTAATTGACCTAAGTGTGTTTTTTTAAAAAAATATTTTATTTATTTATGTATTTTCAGAGAGAGAGACAGATAGGCAGAGAGAGAGAGACAGAGAGAAAAAGTAAGTATGGGCACACCAGGGGCTCTTGCAACTGCAAATGAACTCCAGATGCATGCCCCACTTTGTGTATCTGGCTTTACATGGCCACCTGGGAATTGAACCCAGGTCATTAACCACTAAGTCATCCTTCCAGGCCACAGGTGTTTTTCTGATCATTTCATCTTGGCTCACAGCTCTCCCTTTTCTTTAGATTGGCAATACAGGGTTTATGTCCTATATTTTTCTGTCATTCTCATAGGTATTGTAAGCTTTCCCTCTGGGATTGATTTTCCTGTTATTTATAGGTGTTTGCTCTATGAAAGTTTTCGTTTTTGTCTTTTTGCTATTTGACTTACCATCAGCTAAGGAAGCCCTTTCTTTGTCCAAAGTTACAAAAAATAGTCTTTATTTTTTTTTATTTACTCCTTGCAAGAGTTTATTTTTCACTTGAAATCTCTAGGGCAACCAAATGATTTTCTTATCTATGAATTGAGAACACATCACATTTTTGCCTCCCGGTAACTCCATTATTTGGATATTTGTTGAGTAATAATTCTCCATTTTTTCAAGTTGCTGGTTTTTATCATTTTGCTGCCTTGCTTAGTTCCCTGAGCCTCAGTTTGATTGGTGTGTTTTCACATAATACACAGACATGTGTGCGAAGATGTACACACCCTGTGTGCCCACACGTGGAGGCCAGAGGAGGACACCAAGTGTCCCCTTCTGTCATTCTTCTTCCTTATTTCCCTGAGATGAGTCTCTTAAGGAACCTGGAGTTTGCCATGTTTCAGTTAGACTGGATGACCAGTGCGTCCCACTGTCCTGTGTCCAGTACAGGCCGGCATGGGCAGCCAGGCTTTATGCTCGGGCATCAAGTGCTCCTACCCTCTGAGGAATCTTCCCAGCCCCGGTCCTGTGAGCTTTGACCAACCCCCTTCGATCATATAGCCAAGCAAAGAAGTGCAGAGTCCTCTCTCCACCTGAGTGCTGTCCCCTGGTGCCTTGTCCCTTAGTCATCAGACCCCTTCCAGCCTCAGCCCTTGGCAACCATGGATTTCCTTCCTCCCCTATAGCTACCCTTTTCCTGGAAGTTTATGAGCATAAGAGCATGGTTTGTGTGTACCCCCTTGAGTCACGCCTGTACCTTCATTAGTATAGTGACCTGCTATTTATTGGCGTTGCATGACGCAGAGTGCCCTTTTCATTCCCCAGTGATATTCTAGTAGATGTGCCATGACACACTTGTTCATTCTCCCGTCGAAGGAATTTTGGGGTTGTTTCCACTTTTTCCACATACAAATGACAGCTCTGTCTACAGAGAGGGAGAAAAATAGAAGCCAGAGCCCACAGAGCAAAATATAAAAAATAAAAGATAAAATAAGCATGAAGTGTGATGACCAGAAGTATTTGAAACGAGAGCAGCAACATTGTTACATTTCTAGTAAGTGACAGACACCTGAGAGAGAAACACACACTAAGCCTAGACAACTTTGCTCATCCTTGGCTTCTTTTTTTTTTTTT
>PVHP010031917.1:0-20689 GCA_004024765.1 Zapus hudsonius | reverse complement strand
GCTTCATCCCAGGGATGCAGGGATGGTTCAACATACGCAAATCGATAAATATAATTCACCACATTAACAAACTCAACCGCAAAAACCACATAGTCATCTCAAATGATGCTGAGAAGGCTTTTTACAAAATTCAACACCACTTCATGTTCAAAACCCTGGAAAGAATAGGCATAGACGGCCTATACCTCAACATGATAAAGTCAATATACAGATCTCCTAAAGCACAAATCATCCTCAATGGGGAACGACTCAAGGAGTTCCCCCTCAACTCAGGAACAAGAAAGGGATGTCCACTATCACCACTGCTATTTAACATAGTGCTTGAAGTTCTAGCCCAAGCAATAAGACAAGAGAACAGCATAAAAGGGATACAAATCAGAGAGGAAGAAGTAAAACTATCCCTCTTTGCAGATGACATGATCTTATATATATCATATCCAAAGAACAGTATTAGTAATCTCCTGAAGGTGATCAATGCCTTCAGCAGAGTGGCAGGATACAAAATTAACACAAAAAAATCAGTAGCCTTTCTATATACAGAAGACAAATATTCGGAAAAAGACATCAAAGAAACTGTCCCGTTCTCTATATCCTCATATAAAATAAAATACCTGGGAATATCACTAACCAAGGGAGTGAAAGACTTATATATAAGGAAAATATTGAAACACTCAAGAGGGAAATAGAGGAGGATGTGACAAGATGGAAAGACATTCCATGCTCATGGATAGGGAGAATCAATATAGTAAAAATGGCAATCCTGCCAAATCATTCTACAGATGCAACCAATGTCAATAAAAATCCCAAACTCCTTCACAGACATACCCAAAATAATCTCCAAATTTATCTGGAAGGGTAAGAGACCTCGAATAGCTAAAACTATTCTGAGCAAAAAAAAATTACGCAGGAGTTATCACCATACCTGACTTTAAAATATTCTACAAAGCCATAGTAACTAAAACAGCATGGTATACACAGAAAAACAGATAGTCAGACCAGTGGAATAGAATTGAAGGCCCAGCCTTTAATGCAAGTAACTTCAGCTTCTTAGTCTTCGACAAGGGTGCCAACAATGTAAGCAGGGCTAAAGATAGCATCTTCAACAAATGGTGCTGGACAAATTGGATAAACACATGTAAAAAATGAAAATAGACCCACTCCTTTCACCATGCATGCACAAAGATCAACTCCAAATGGATCGGAGACCTCAATATTAACCATACAACCCTAAACAACCTGGAAGAAAAAATAGGAGGAACCCTACATGAGATAGGAATAGGGAATAAGTTCCTGAGCAAATCTCCAGCAGCCCAGGAAGTGCAACAGTCACTTAACCAATGGGACCTGATCAGACTCAAAAGCTTCTGTACAGACAAAAATATTGTTCTCAGAGTCAATAGACCCCCCTTCAACTGGGAGATGATTTTCGCCAGCTACAAATCAGACAGAGGCCTAATTTCCAGAACCTACAGAGAACTCAAAAAAAAAAAAATAATAACAAAAAAGCAAACTGCCCTCTCACAAAATGGGGCACTGATCTCAACAGAGAATTCGCAGAGGAGGAAACACAAATGGCCTTTTCTCACCTGAGAAAGCATCAGGGAAAGGCAAATCAAAACGACAATGAGATACCACCTTTCCCCAGTCTGAATGGCAATCATAAAGACATCCAACAACAATCATTGCTGGCGAGGATGCGGGAAAAAGGAACCCTCATTCACTGCTGGTGGGATTGCAAACTTGTTCAACCACTATGGAAAGCAGTGTGGAGACTTCTGAACAGAATGGACATAATCCTTCCAATTGACCCAGCTATCCCTCTACTAGGCATCTACCCACAAGATGTCACATCTCGATGCAGAAACATTTGTGCAACTATATTTATAGCAACTCAATTCATAATAGCCAAGAATTGGAATCAACCCAAATGCCCATCCATGGAGGAATGGACAGTGAAACTGTGGTATATTTACAAGATGGAATTTTACTCAGCTGAAAGGAAAAATGACATATCAAAATTCAGGAAAAAAATGGTCTGATTTTGAGCAGATCTTACTAAGTGAACACTCAAAAGAACAGAGAATTGAACGCCTCATATTCTCTCTCATATGTAGTCCTTAACCAGCATAACCATAAACTCTAAGCAGAATAGTAGAAAGAAGCGAGAGGTTTGAATGAGAGGTAAAGGATGGGGAAAGGGGAATGGCTTAAGCATGAGGTTAAACCATATTAGGTTCAAACACATAAAATCCTCATGAGCATAATGTAACCTATTGAGAAAGTAGTGGGAGTCCACTGACAAGAGGGGCCATGAGGGGTAGGGGAGAGAGTTTAAGCCTGTGAATAATTAGATCAGTCTGACAACACCTGGCTCCAACTACCGGTTCCTTCACTGAGCTGTTGACCAAAGCGACCATGAGGTTCCAACAACAAGACAGAATTCTGTCAAAGCTCTTAAGTGCCCTCCCCAGGCCTGAGGCAAAACCCTGTTGCTGAAGAAACCACAGAATGCCATCAATCAGCATTGAGAGACCCTTCAAGGTCTGGAATGGTAACCAGCTCCCAGATGGCAGTTAGAGTAGTGCTGGAAGGCACTGCACAGGCTCCCAGGGGAAACTGATCAACGACAGCTGGAGTAAACAGAGACCACTGACATGAAACACAATCTGCAGCCATGAGTAGGCTGACCAAACCTCCTGCTGGGAGAGAACAGTGAACCAAGAAAGGAGCATTTGTGTAATAGTGAAGCCGGGGCCTGGGGGAGACAATCAACAGCTTTTAAATTCAGCCAAATTTTCCACTTAATGAGTGGGAGCCTTTGTCTTGAACGTGGGATTCAGGGCAATAGGCACCGGATCCCGTACTCTTGGGCTCCCAAGGCAAGATGCACTATGGGAGTGATTGATGGGGAGGCTACTAAAAATAGAATCTAGGTAATCCAGAAATGTGTATATTTGTTAACCTACACTGATCTCACTCTCCGATGGAGATTATGTTTTTATTTTTCAGGATGCAGCGAGAGAGCTGGGGCCCATCTAACCCTACCAACCAACCATAGGCCAATAACTGAGATCCTGGCAAGAGAGGAGCCACCACAGTCATATCATGGAGGATCCATATGGAACCCCACAGAGAATGACAGGATGAACAAGGTACCCACAGCCACAGCCATTCAATCAACACTGGATAAGGCAGTGAGACAGAAACCAACGATTTTTGACACAAAGACCCCTAAGGTCACAACATTAAAGCAGCCTTAACACTCACCCACCACGACTCAGGGAACTATGCGGAAGAGGGGGCCGAAAGATTGTGAGAGACGTGGTGGGGGAGACTATCCAGAGGCAAGGTAACCCTCAGTAACAACATACTAGGGCCAGGAGAACCTGGCGGAATACTAGGCTATCCATGGTCCCCTGTCACAAGGACTGATCCAGACGACCCATCTAGGAGGATATCCAGCTGATTGGGATGGGGGAGGGAGGGCATTGGGGAATTGGGGATAACAACTCATTGTTTTCCCACTAAATAATATAACTCATTATGGACAATAAAAAAATAAAAAATAAAAGTACATGCCCTTTATGGAAAAAATATTAAAAAGGAAACAAGTAATTTGATGAAAATATTATTGAAGAAGTTTATAGTGACTAGGTTCCCTAAAGTAAAAGTAGGGAATATGTTTGAGCTTTTCGTTGTACTATACACATTGCTAGGGGTCAGAGAAGGATCTGGCTTCACCTCTCTTGCCTAAAGGAGGCCCCTAAATCTGTTTTTCTATAAAAAGCCTGAATAGCTGCATAATTGAGTTCTGAAAGATGTTATATGGCTCACTACATCCAAATCCAGAGCCTTGTTAGCAGCACTCAAAACAGAACATGTTTGTAGATGATATCATATTTTATGATCAAAATTTAAGTAAATCTACGACAGAGTGTGATGCAATGATAAATAAACATATAGGGCTAGGATCTCAAGAAATTGTCCAAATCTTCCTGTTCTCTTGAGAATTTAGAGAAAGAAAAGGATTGCAGAAATCTAAACATGTTGATGGAAATTCAAGGTGGCTTCATTTTCTTTTAAGGCTTAAAAGCTGCCTTGGGTCACCTACCCTGGACAGCAACTTCTCCATTTAACCTCACATCTGGGACATAATCTGTAAACATTCTAGGTGGAAGGCCCAAAGGGCTTACAAGGAGTGTTGCGACCCTCAGAACCAATTCATCAAGCCCAAATGAAGCTCTCCCCCTGAAGAGAGGATTTATGTGGAGTTCACTCCAGATTAGACCGAGTGTTAAAGGTTTATGTGCTGACTTGTCATCCTCAAGAATCTGTACAATCTATACAATGATACATTGTGCTCGGATATGCCCAAGTGATACCCACTACTGACTTCCACATCATGATTCTGAGGGTGGAAGACTTTTTGGTAGGAGTGGTAATTATTTAATTAGCAGAGGTTGAGAGGTGTCTCTATGGAGATCATGACATTGGGGATCCCTCACTCACAAAGAGAGTAGGCTCTATAGCCCCACCCACATCTAACAGCAGTCTTGAAGCTCCATCCCTCCACAGGGGACTATCTTTTTTTCATTAAATAGAAACTATAAATGAATATGTCATGTGTTGTACCACCATTTCCCTCCTCCCTGCCTCCATTTCCCGGAGGGCCCTCCTCAGTGGGATTGCTGGTATGAGTGTTACGAGTCATACAGGGTCTTCTGACTCCACCTTTGCAGAGTCTATATGACTATGTTGTGATGAAAGATATTTTGAGACTCCAAGAGATATTATTAGGAACTTGGAGTTCTCTTAGTTCTTTTTTTTTTTTTGGATATTTAGGGCCTCTCATACGCTAGAGGGGCTCTCCACCAATAAACTACACCCCCAGATCCAAGAAAAAAAGTTTTCATGTTGGTTTTGCTTGTCCTTTTCTTGCTTTTTTAAGTGTAATGGTTTTGGTGTACATGGCCCCCGAGACTCAGATATTTGTAAAGCTTGTTTTTCATTTGCAACACACACCTTCACAGAGAGAGAGAGGGAGAGAGAGAGAGAAAATGAATGTTTCAGCACTTTCTTTCTGCCACTGCAAGCAAAATCCAGATACATGGGCCCTTTGTGCATCTGGCATTATTTGGGCACTGGGGAATTAAACCCAGGTCATTAAGCTTTGCAAGCAAGTGCCTTATCCACTGAGTAATCTCCTCAGCCTCAGAGTTTTTTAATATAACTTTTTATTTAATTGATCTCAGGTATGCCCTTGAAATCTACAAAACAATCAGGTCTTCCCCTTGTCTAGCAGCTTAGCTTAGCTCTGTCCTGCTCTGCTCCATTCTTTGTTTGGATCTGCTCAGCCTGCTTCTCTTTGCTTAGCCACAGGGACATATGTGAGTCTAGATTCCCCTTCATGTAGGTTGTCAGGTAGGGGTAGTGGAGGAGAACAAGATACACATTTTTTTTTTGGTGTGCAAGTCCTCTCTTCTCTTCCAGTGAAGGCTCCTCTCTGAACTCTATGAGTTTCCTGGCCATGAGATGCTGACTTAATTTCCAGTACCAGATTTGAGTTCTTTCCCACTGAGCTGGCTTCATGTCCAGAGAATAGTTGGTTACCTGCAGAGGCTATGTGCCACTATTGTACAAGTGTGTACTTCTTGACTGCCTGGTTGATTTCATGGTCTGGGCTTATCTGTAGTTCGGGACCATTTTCCTCCTCCAGCTCCCCTAGGGACTTTCAACACTATGAAGGCTAGGCAGGTAGGAGCTAGATTCACTTTTCCATTCCTGTATAATATTACAATGTCCTATGTCTGCAGCCAGTATTGCCTCAGTATTAGCATATTACCTATTAGCTCTGTCAGGCAATCTAGTGCTTTATTAATGGCCTTCCTTGTTTTCGGGACCTCATGGGTTTCCATGGCTAATAGTTACAGTTGTAGGTGGGCACATCAATTCAGTTTCAGGTATTTTTAAATATATATTTTTATTTATTTATTTTCAATCAGAGAGAGAAAGAGAGAGAGAGAGAGAGAGAGAGAGAGAGAGAGAGAGAGAGACTGAGAAACAGAGAGAGAATGAGAACACCAGGGCTTCTTGCCACTGGAAACAAACTCCAGATGCATGTGTAACTTTTTTAATCTGGCTTTACATGAGTTGGGGAATCAAACTTGGGTCATTAGGTTTTGCAGATGTTGTAGTCAGCTTCTCATTGCTGTGAAAAAGAACCCAATCAAAAGGCAGATTTTGGAGGAATGGGTTTATTTTGGCCTACTGACTCAAGGGGAAGCTCCATCATGGCAAGGAAAAAGATGGCATGAGCAGAGCATAGACATCACCTCAGCCACAGCACTGCAAACAGCAACAGGAAGGTGGGCCAAAAACTGGCAAGGGGAAGCTGGCCATAAGCCCACCTCCAATAACACACCTCTAACAAGGTGCCAATTTCAAAACTGCTATTGGCTGGGTATCATGCATTCAGAACACATTAAGTTTATGGGGGACTCCTGGATCAAACCACTACAGCAGGCAAGTGCCTTGACTGCTGAGCCATCTCTCTAGACCAGTCCCTGGTGTTTTTTATTAAGCTTCCTGCTTAGTCTTCAGAAGTGGAGCCCTGCTGAAGGAGGTGTGTCACTTGGTGGAGATCTTGGTCCATCACTAAGGTGTGTGTTCAGTGTCATCCCATTCTTGCTGGTGCTGGGTGTTGTCTCTTTGATATAGATGTATGATGACATGATCCATCTTCTTCCACCATGAGGAAGCTTCCCCTGGAATCTGTAAGCCCACACTAAACATTTTTTCCCTAAATGCTGCTTTGGTGTTTGTCCCAATGAGAAAGTAAGTGCAACAACAAAAACTGGCTAAATCTAGCCTGAAAGTCACCATCTTCCTGTATCAGCTTCCTGTGTTCTGGTATTAGGGATGATAATCATACATGATGCACAATGCAATTCACCAAGCTCGACTCCAAAAATCCACATAGTTTTTATTAATCTCAGTGATGTCAAAACATCTCCATAATTTGTCATTTAAATAAGCCATAATACCAAATTAAAAATACAAAATATAATGTTACAGAACAAATGTTTATACTGCAAAAGGTGGCATTAGGCATAACAAAGATTGAACTAATACAAGTTTTAAAACAAGGCTAACATCAAATTTTGTAGCTCCACGTCTAACAACTCTAACCAATGACAAGTCTCCAAGTCTTATAATTCTAAGCAGTGATGAGTCTCTGGAGTTCCAATTCCACCCCCCAGCCAAACGATTCACAGTCCTAGAAAACTCCATCTGGTGCTGACATCTTTCCTTGGCAGCCATCCCATAGTCCTGGCATCTCTACTGGCTTTCCCCTGCAACACATGGTTCCTCTTTATGGTACCATAAGACCTCTATGCAGGTAATCCAACAAGCCTGCTTCACCCTACCCATGGCCATTTCCAAAAAAAAAAAAAAAAAAAAAACAAAGCCATATTGCAAATCCAATGACTGGCTCTTTCCTGCATTTGTTATATTCCAAAGTATCAGGTGGGCTACCAACTTGTTAATCCAGGGGGGAATAAAGCTGACTTCAAACAGCAGGAAAAAATCTTTCAGAATTCATATACCTTACTTCAAATAATCCACATTCTTTCTGTTGTCCAAATACAGATCTGATTGTCCAACCTCAACAGTGTGATCTCTCAAACAACTGCAGCTGAATGTGCAACAGTTTTGGCACAAAGATTTTATTTCTTTCTGTGCCATTATCCATCTGCTCACACCAGTCCATGTCTACAAATTGTAAACCTGCACAACCTCTCAAGATACAGGCAGGCAGAGCACACCAAGTCTCTCACACCAACTAACTCCAAACCAGTCCCAGCAACGTTCGTTCTCACCCTCGTAAACCAAAACTAACAGTCTACAGTTCTCCATGCACTCAAGTCTTTCAACTCCAACCAGGTTGGTACATAAAGCTGTACTCATAGCAATGCAAAGCCTCTCACAGGGCAAAGTTTCAAATCCACCCACATTCCTCCAGTAAAAGGCCAAAGCTACAGAATCAGGGTTCTAGCAGCAACAATCACACTGTTGAAAATGATTTAACTGTTGCAGTAAGCTGTCTCATTAATCAGTTGGTGATTGAGATCCACTAGTTGTTGGCTTACCTTCAATTTGTTTATTGCTCTTTTGAGATCACTCTGATTTCCTCGATTAATTTAAGCCTGGTGATGGTGCTAGTGTGGTGAATGCAATGATTCTGTTCTGTTTCATTCATAGAATTGTTGAATTTTGCTTCCAGCTCAGCCATTATCCTGGTCAGTCACCTTGCAGTTATGTGCTAAGCTTTTGTGCTCTGATTTTGGGATTGTATTTCTGTTGTCTGCTATTTATTTTCAGTGGCACCTTCCATTGTGGGACTAGGTGACATTGGTGGGTAGCTTTCAGCTTGCTGTGTTGTGTTCTTTTTCTACTGATTTCTACCCATCTCAGTTTAAAGATCTCATTTACTTAAGGATGGAGCAAATATTGGCCCTTGTAGGGTCAGTGAGTGTTCTGTTTTAGGTTTGAGTAGGATTCGAATGGTATAAGATTGTATCCAATGATGTGCAGGTTGCATAGGTTACAGGTGTGCCAGCAGTTCTGGGCTGGTGGCTAGTGTCAAAGTTGCTTTGGAGGTCAGAGATTACTTCTGGCTGTAGCCACCACTGTGCCTTTCCTCTGTGGCTCAGAGAGTTCAGAAGCAGTAGCCCCTCTCCCTCCACTGTTGACCAGCTAAGTGGATTGTGTAGTACTGATATGTCCATGGCAGGTGCCTGCCAGAAATCTCTGTTCCCTAAATAGGGTAGGAGTTAGGCACCATGGGAATGCCAGAAGGTAGGTGTGGTGTTGGGGAAAAAAGTTTGGAGAGATAAAAGTCTTTTTTCTTCAGTGAGTGTTCAGTTGTGTCTTTGAGCCAGGTTGGCTTTGAATAGTGTTGTATCCACGGATGCACAGGTTGTGGAGGTTACAAATGTGCCAGGTACTCTGGGATGGTAGGCTGACACTAGAGAAGTGTTTGAATGTTGGCAGCGCAAAGTGAGTGCACAGGCCACAAACATGTCTCTTCCCTCTCCCTGTGGGTGCACAGGGTCCTAACACACTGGTGCCACAAAGCACAGGTCCCAAACTCACTGTGTCCTTCACCACCTTGTGTACCCACCTGGCCCCACATATGCCAGGCCCCTCACCAGTACTGGGTGCCCAGGCTTAACATATACTGGTGCCCCTAGAGCACAGACCCCAAACATGCCACACTCTTCACCAGCCAGTAGTGTATAGGCCCTAAACACTCTGGTGCCCCAAATACACCAGCCTGAAACACGCTGGTCTCTTACCAGTCCAGGGTGCAATGGCCTCACACACTCCAGTGCCCCTAGATCACAGGCCCAAAAACGCCACACTCTTCAGCAGCCCGAAGTGTACTAGCCTCAAAAATGCTGGTGTATCCTACCCAGCTGAAGCATACAGGCCCCCAAACACACTCGGGCCCTGAAAAGACTAGTCACAAACTCAGGCATACTTACACCACCTGAAGACCTCCAACCCCAAACCCACTGGCCCCAATCATGTAGTGTTCTTCACCAGGCTTTCTTTCATGGTTATTGACTCTGGGAACCAACTGTGATTGGAGAATGCCCTCACCACATTTCTTCTCATGAGCGCTCAGGGAAGTCCCAGCTCCAGTTCTTCCAAGTGCAGAGGATGGAGACCTGCCTGGAACTGATTCTGGCTGCCTGTGTGCTTGCTAGAAGCTCTGGGTCTCTCCTACTTCTCTGCTGAGTTTGATAATTCCTTACACCCCTTCACTTTTAAGAAG
This sequence comes from Zapus hudsonius, assembly GCA_004024765.1. Classification (NCBI taxonomy): domain Eukaryota; kingdom Metazoa; phylum Chordata; class Mammalia; order Rodentia; family Dipodidae; genus Zapus; species Zapus hudsonius. The sequence goes on along the minus strand of PVHP010031917.1, from coordinate 10,848 downwards.
AAAGTTTTTCTGCTCCCCCTCCCCAGACTACATTGTCATGGTTACTGCAGTGCCATCTGAACCAGAAGTCCTGCCTCTTGGTGTTGGTATCTTGATCTTGGAAGGTACGTGCTGTCCTCTTTTAGGACTCACTCTCAGATTAACAGACACCATTGATGCTGTTACCACTAAAGCTTCCTCAGTTTCTACTTGGTTTTCTGCCTTTGCCTCATCTAGCAGCTTTTGGAGTGATTATATAAATTGTTTAATTACATTTTCATTGCTGTCTTTTTCTTCCTGAGAAGCATCTTCCTTTGAAACATTAGTTTCTTTTTCTTGCATATGATTGTGTAGTTGATGTCTGTTGACTTGAAATTTTCACTTTCGGATTGTTATCTACCATATACCTCCATTTTTTGTTTATTTAGTTTGCCATACTTTTGCTTATTTTCCAAGGATGGAATATATCCTTTGGTCCTAAGAAAGCAGTCTCATGAATTCCAAAAAGGAATTGGAGAGTTTGTGTATGGGTGGCTTTATAGCTCCGCCAGGAACTTCATTTACCTGGGCTGGACAATGAGGATAATCTTTCATCTTGCCTAAGATGAGGTCACCAGGTTTGAAATTGTGAGTCATCTCTCCTGGGCAAAGCTGGGGTCCCAATCTCTGGAGTTGGAGAGGCCCTGTGATGACCTAGAAATGGATCACTGACAGAAGCCCAGGATTGGGGCTGGGGGAGGATACCTCTGAGCCTCCTGACCAGCCTGCTGAGGCATAGGTACAAAGGCTACAGTGGTGGGCATCTCAATAGTTGAGTCTTACAACCACCAACCCCACTGCCACTGCTGTCACTCTGCCACTGTCTTCAGTATGCCTTTCACTCCCTGGGTTAATGATCTTCCAAGATACTGATTTTTTGTGGCTACTGAAAAGAGGATAGTGTAGTTTATCTCTTTCTCCATGTGTCTGTCTTTGGAATATCAGAAGGCTACTTATTTTGTATATTGATTTTGTATCCTTACACTTAACTGAATTTGTCACCTTAAGCAGTTTTTTGGTGGCATCTTTTGGGTCACTTATATATAGAATTTGATCATCTGCAAATAAGGCAAATTTGAGTTCTTACATACCAATTTGTACCTGTTGCGGTCAGCTTTCTAGTTGCTGCGCAGAAAGAACCCAAGCAAAAGCGGCTTATGGAGGAATGGGTTTATTTGGCTTACAGACTCAAGGGGAGACTCCATCCTGGCAGGGAAAATGATGGCATGAGCAGAGGGCTGGACATCACCTCTGCCACAGCACTGCAAACAGCGGCAGGAAGGTGTGCCAAATACTGGCAAGGGGGAGCTGGCTTATAACCCCCATAAGCCCACCCCAACAACACAGCTCTGGTGAGGTTCTAATTCCCAAATTGTCATCAGTTGAGGATCAATTTTTTCAGAATACATTCATTTGTTAGTGGGGAAAACCTGGATCAAACCATGACAGTATCCCTAATTTGTTTCTCTTGTCTTATTGTTTGAGCTAACACTACATGTTGAAAAGCAATGCTGAGAGTGGGCACCTCTGTCTTGTTCCAGACCTTAATGAGAATGCTCCAAGTTTTTCCCATTTAGTGTGGTCTGGGCCTTAGATGCATTACTAGTAGCTTTTTTTTTTTTGCTTTTTTTTAAATTTATTGTCCATAATGAGTTACAACATTTAGTGGGCAAACAATGAGTTGTTATCCCCAATTCCCCGCTGACCTCCCCTCCCCACTCCGCTGGATAACCTCCTCCATGGGTCTTCTGGATCAGTCCTTGTGACAGGGGACCATGGATAGCCTAATATTCAGCCAGGTTCTCCTGGCCATGCCTCTGGATAATCTCCCCCACCACGGCTCCTACAATCTTTCCACCTCCTCTTTCGCATAGTTCCCTGAATCGTGGTGGATGAGTATTAAGGCTGCTCCAAGGCTGTGAGCTTAGGGGTCTGTGTCGAAATCATTGGTTTCTGTCTCACTGGCTTATCCTATGTTGATTTAATGGCTGTGGCTGTGGACCCCTTATTAGTAGCTTTTATTATGTTGATATTAGGTTGCTCTATCCCTAGTCTCTCCAGTGTTTAAATCATAAAGATTTGTTGTATTTTGTTCAAGGTTTTTTCTGCTCCTAGTGGAATAATCATAGGATTCTTGTATTTAAGTTTACTTATGCATTGAACTACATTTATTAATTCTTATATGTTGAATCATCCCTGCATCCCTGGAATGAAATCTACTTGATCAAGCTGAATGATGCTTTTGATGTGCTCTTGAATTTGGCTTGCAAAGATTTTATTAAGTAGTTTTACATCTAAGCTTATTAGGGATATCAATCTAGAATGTTCTATTTTAATTGCATCTCTGTCTGGTTTAGGTATTAGAGTAATGCTTCATAGAATGAGTTTGGGAGCATTCATTCGTTTTCAATTGTATGAAATAATTTGAGAAGAAATGGCTTTTGTTCTTAAATGAAGGTTTGGTTTATATCAGCAGTGAATCCATTTGGGCCAGGATGTTTTTTCATTGAGAGATTTTAAATTAATCTTACAATTATGTTAAAAATAATAGGTTTGTTTAGGAAGTCTATCTGTTCTGTATTTAGATTTCAATGGTGATATGCGTCAGGAAATTCATCCATTTCTTCCAGATTTTCAATATTTTTTAAATACAGGTTCCAAAATTCTTCCCACTTCATTGGTGTCGGTTGTGAGAAATTTTCATTTGTAATCTTAATTTGAGCCTTCTCTTTTTGCTTCTGATCAATTTGTCTAGTGGTTTATCAATCTTGTTTTCTTTTGTGAAGAACCAGCTCTTCATTTCATCAATGTTTTAAATGGTTTTCTTTATTTCCAATTCATATCTTTCTGCTTTAATCTTCATAATTTTTTTCTACCTAGTACTTTGGGGCTTTCTTGTCTTTCCAGAACCTTCAAATGGATATTTCAGTGATTGATTTGAGATCTCTCTGTTTTTACAATGTAGGCATTTAGTACTATAGGCCTTCCTCTTAGAAATGGCTTCATTGTGACCCATAAGTATGGTGTGTTTTCATTGTAATTCTGTTCCCTTCACCCATTCTTTGGGTTAATTTTGTTGCCTTTCTTCCAATTCATTTAACCATCCTTTGATTTGTAATTTCAATAATTTTTGCCAATGTTTCTTCTCTGGTCCTGTCTATTTTGTTTACCTCCAGTACTTGGATGGGGCTCTCATTGGTAAATTTAGGAAAATTCTCTTCAATAATGTTATTGAAGATGTTTCTATGTCCTTGGCCTTTATTTCTTCCCCTTCCTGTATGGCTGTGATCTAAGTATTTGCTTTTTTAAGGTATCTCAAAGTTCCCTCATGTTCTTATTGTAATTGACAATGTTTTTGGAGTCCCATTCTAATTCTTCTATTTATTCCTTGTATTGCAAAATTCTATTCTTCATGTGGTCTATTCTATTGGTGAGGCTTTCATGAGAGCCATTTAAGAAGGTTACATCATTTCTGTTTCCTGTTACATTTTTCTTCTGCATTTCCATGTCTTGCTTGAATTCCTCATTCATTTCTTGATTTGACCGTTTTATTGTCTCTTGGAGTTCATTCCTGCATTTGGATATGTCCTGGCCTTGTTTTGCTTTTTCGGGTTAATGCTTTATGTGCATAAAAATGTGGAATTTGCCGGGTATGGTGGTGCACTTTAATCCCAGTTCTCGGGAGGTTGAGGTAGGTCAATCATGGTGAATTTGAGGCCACTCTGAGACTACATAGTGAATTACAGGTCAGCCTGGGCTAGAGTGAGACCCTACCTCAAAAAGCCAAAAAAATAAAAGTGAAATAATTTTGGGGTTTCTCTCATATTTGATGGGTTTATACTGCCCTGTTAAGAAATGAAAGAATGGTTCATGAAGGTAGAATAATAGAAATTGTAGTTTCTTTCTCCTTTTTTATGGGCTTGTATTGCAGTTATGTGGAAAAATAGATGAATGCTATATGAACATAGAAATCTGCATATTTTTCCTTTTTCTTATTTGATGGACTTTGCTGCTATCAGTGGACAAATGGAAGAAAGCCATATGTGCTTAGAACCAGTGATATTTTTTCTTCCAATGTACTTGATAGACTTTTGCTTCCACAGTGTGGCCAAATTTAATAATGCTATATGAACATGGAAATCTAAATTTATGTTTTGCTTTTATTGTGTTTTATGAGCTTATGCTGTCATCCTGAGGGAAAATGGATAAGTAATTCATGGGCACAGAAATATGGAATTATTTTTGTGTTTCTATCAAATTTGAATGGTGTATGCTATCTTTCTGTGAATAAATGAAAGAATGATTCATGAAGCTGGAATAATAAAAATTATATTTCGTTTCTCCTCTTTTTTTTAGGGAGGGTTCAAGGTAGGGTCTCTCTCTAGCCCACGCTGACCTGGAATTCACTATGTATGCTCATGGTGGCCTCAAACTCAGGGATCCTCCTACCTCTGCCTCCCGAGTGCTGGGATTAAAGGCATGCACTGCCACTCCTGGCTTTGGTGTATTTTTTAAGTCTTTAAATGTTTTTTTAAGTCTTTAAACATTTTAACAAAATGTTTCAGTTCTTTACCTTCTTGTAATTTTTACAAAATATTGTATTTTTTATTTGCAAGCAAGCCAGCCCCTTTAGCTGCTAAGCCATCTTTTTAGCCTCCTACCATTTTATAACTAAGATTTTTGTCTAAAGACAGTATTTTCAAACAAAATCATAGAAGAAAATTTCCCCAAATAGGGAAAGCAGTGCCAATACAGTCAGTTGTTTTAGAAAAAAATTAATCTTTGTCCAGAAATTGAAAAGAAATTGATCAATTTTATCACATAGTAATTATAGCAAAACAACAGAAGCAAGAAACCAGGGAAAAAACACTACAAGGAAAATAGTGATAAATTACAATTGAGAAAGTTATTTGTAGAAATCTGACAAATATTAATGGGAGCTTGCAAAGCCTGTCAGTCTGGATTCATTTTCCCAGTGCCCACATAAAGCCAGATGCCCAATGTGGTGCATGCATCTGGTGGTTTCTTATAGTGATGGAAGGTCCTGAGGTGCTCATACTCTCTTCTCCTCTCCTCTCCCCACTCTCTAAATATATATATATATATATATATATATATATATATATATTAGGCCATAGAAAGATCAAGAACTGAAACATTTGATGAAACAATTAAACATTTTTAAAAACTGAACTAGCTAGAAAAGTAATAATCCTACAGCATGCAAACCCAAACAAGTACAGGATATAATTTTCTGCCTTGCAAATGGATGTTAGATATTAGATATAAAAGTTTCATGTTCCCTGGTATTGTTGAAAGTGTGGAATTGGCATTATGGCCAAACTACCATGTGAAGTGAAGAAAAATGTGCAGTATTGTTTATAAATGCATATAGCTATTGATCATGACGTAATTTGAAATTCACACAAAACAAATATGTGCACAATATAATCAAGAATTTTATATATAAATATTTTAAATAATGCAAAAGACTCAGCATGGTCAAACTACTACTTAATTGTACAAATAAAGAATTTTTAAAAATATATTTAAAATGCTTTATTTACTTATTTAATTTTTGCATTTATGCATAGATTCGGGTGTTATCTTCAGGAACACCTTCCTCAGCTGCCATATCTGGCGTTTTTCTATGTGGATGCTGAGAACTGAACTCAAGTCTTCAAGTTTCAGAGGCAGGCACTTTAGCCACTGAGTAAGGAATTTTGATTGTAGGTAAGCAGAGCAAGAATCTAATGTCAGAAACAATTGCAAAGTTGACATGACAGAGAAAAATGTTGAGAGAAAACTGATGCATCCTGATATTTACATCTCCAACAAGAAATTCATAAACTTCAAAGCAAAGTCTAATAAAATTAAGTCTCTCTCTACCATTCCCCTCACTTCATCCCTTTCTTTCGTTTGGTCTTCATTTTTTTTACTGTAAAAAACAGAGAATAAATTGTTTTCAACGTTCACATAGCATACTTACATTTGTCCACAAGATGGCACCACAAGACTATCAAGTATAGTGGAAGAAAAAATAATACCACTAGTCCTAAACTCATATGGCATTCTTCCTTTCGTCCACACGATGGCAGCAAAGTTGGTCGAAAAAGAAAAAGGAAAATTTTCAGATTTCTATGCTCATATAGTATTCTTCTACTTTTTCCACATAATTGCAACATAAGCTCATCAAAATGGAGAAAGAAAATATAATCTCTATTATTCTACCTTCGTTTCTTCACAGGACAGCATAAACCCATCAAATGTGATAAAAATCCAAAAATAGTTTCACATTTCTGTGATCATAAAATATTCACCCATTTTTCCACATGATAACAGCATAGTCCCACTAAGCACCATAAAATCAAAACATAAATTGAATTTTTAAGTTCATATAGCATTTTTACATTTGGCCACAGGGCTACAGAACAAGCCTATCAAATATAATGGAAGAAAAAAATCATTTTACTAATCTGAGCTCATAGGGCATTCTTCCATTTATCCACACGATGACAGCAAAGTCCATCAAATATTTTTAAAAAGTAACCCATATTCACATTTCTGTGACTGGAAAGCATCCTTCTATTTGTCCACGCGATGGCAGCATGAGCCTACCAAAATGTTCATTTATTCTAAATTGATGAAGTATTCTTCCATTTCTCCACAGTATAAGCCCATCCAATACCAGCAAATATTTCAGGAAGCATGCTTTTGTTTGGCAACAGGAAAGTAAGATAAATCCATCAGATAAAGGAAGCAAAAAAAAAGATTTCATTAAAATAAATCCTGTTCATAAACTATCCCTTTGTTAGGAACAGGACCTTTTGACCAAAGTGAGGGTTCAGCTCCTCTTTATCCACAGTTGTAACTTAAAAGATGTCACCTCACATTGGGCTTCCAAAAGACAAGACCAGCATGATAGAGATACATTAGTTGCCCATAAAGTCAAGTGTATGGGAATCAGGAATTCTAGAGCAAGCTATCCTTGGTTCATCTCACACAAGTGAAATTGAAAGACCCTACGTATTGCCTTTTCAGGAAACAGTACTCACTCAAAAGGATCTGGTGTGGAGTGTATCCAAGGAATTTTTTAGCCGAGAGTGCTCTTAGATATCCATGTCTGGAGGCAAGGCATCCTGTCAGCACAGGTTCGCTAGGGGGTGCTTGTGTGGGCCCAGGGACTGAGTAAGAAGCCTTGTTTTTCTGGCGGGCATTCACAGATTTCCACAGCAAGTACAATGAGACTCTCCGGGCCACATCCTGGCTGTTCTAAAGCCTGTGAGCTCTTGTCTAGAATGATTAATGATGCCATCATTCCAGCATAGGAATCTCTATCTAGAACCTTCTGGCACAAGAACCCCCTGAGACCCAGAAGTTTTGAAGCAGGATTTGGGAGTTTAATAAAGAATCAGCAAAAATTAAAACGGACTGAGAAGGATAAATTAGGGATTATTGAAGTTATTTAGGGAGAAATTATGAAATATGAGGTTTGTTTAGGAAAAATTGGGTTCTACAGAGGAGGCCGGAGCTGGCAAGGGAGAGAGGATCTCAGTCCCAGAGACACATACACCCACGCATGGAAGGCAAAGCACAAGAAGAATCAAATGAACAGAGAGAATTAGGAAATAGTCAAAGACTCAAGAGATCAGACATCATACATGTAAGAGAGCGAGGAAACACCAAAGGCCAGGAAAATGAGTAGTCAAGGGAGTGATTACTCAACACGCACACCCAGAGTTGAGGGGAAAAGGGAATGAACAGAACAGTATCCAGACAAGAGCCCTCCCCTCGCCCAGCCCCCCAGGCATGCCCAGGGAAGACACTTACACACTAGTATTCAGATGAAAGAACCACGGGGCAGTCAGGTCACCAAAATGGGAGAGAGGAACAGTTAGCACACTGTTGTCCTTTATAGTTAATTAGGATGGCCTTTTGTCAGTCTCGGGTATGTAAGAGGGAGACTTGATTGACTGGTGGATTCAGGAGGCTGACCCAAAGAGGCCTGCCCGCCCAGGTATGTGAAATTGGGGAAGAAGGCGGGGGTTCAGTGCAGCCATCATGGCTGTATTCCAGTTCTGCCAAGCCAGAGTGGCATCTCTTTCTTCTCCTTGGGCCCCTCCCCCTGTCTCTGACAAGCTATCTTTGTTTTGCCTCCAGTTTCAGAATTGGATGTAAAGGGTCCTTTGTCTGCACTCTCTGGAAACAAGATTCTCATTTCCTATTTGTCTTGGAGTGGGACAGGCTTATGGGACTTCTCAACTCAAACTTGAGCAGGGAATCATAAGCATTTGGCAAGCAGAAGTTCTGGGACACAGTGTCTTTGGGGGTAGAGAAGTAATGCTAGTAGCAGCTCACAGTCCATAAGGGGAAGGAGGGGGACCTGTGAAAAGAAAGGGAAGAGAGGGAGCTGGGAGAAATCGTACCTGGAGGGACAAGACCCATAACAGGGGTCCAGAAACACTAGTGCAGCTGCCTATGTAGTGCCTTTGGCTGACTAAGGCTGGTGTTACAAACTTAGCGCACTTTGTGGGTAACCAACTGTTTTCTGATTGGACATGAGTCCCGCTCATTGGGAGAGAACTCATATCTGGTACTGGAAACCAAGTCAGAATCCTATGGTAAGGAAACCCTGAGTTCAGAGAGAAGGCTCCCACTGCTCTCGGGGGAAAAAGAGTGGGCTTGCACACCAAAAAAATTTCTCAAGTAACTTTGCAAACCCCCCTTTAACCTAAGCTGCTCTCATTCTTGGTTAGAGAATCTGTTTTACTTTACAAATGGCAGAGAAAATGGAGAAGAGCCAAGATCCATTGATAAGACAAACATAGCTGACTAGCCACCACAAAACTACCAACTCTACCACATCTACTAGGGCCTGGGAGAAAATGCAGAGGAAAAGGCAACATGAGTACTGCTCTTACTGCTAGCTTGACAACAAGTTTCAAGGTGATGGTGACACACAGTGATCAATCAAAACCTATCAAAGCAGAAACCCAGAGGCTACAGAGAACTCAACACTAAATTAGACTATCAGCTGGCCTGCCTGTCTCAGGGAACATTGTGGTAGACGGGACAGAAAGACTGTAAGAGCCACAGAGTGGGTAGGAATATACTGCTACCCCACAGGGACTGAGGATAATATAGTTTGATAAAGACTATGTCTGGAAAGCATCCTTTTAGATGTCAGCCTCTGGGAACAAGTTGCTCTGGATGGAAAAGAAACACTGAATGCCGCCCCGTTCCCCCCACACACACACACACACAGCTCCTAGAACCACGTTGTTTCAGGGACTTTTCTAATTCCTGCATCAGCTGCTGTCAGATGAGTTCTATCTCTACAGTATGACACAGAAATAAGTGTTAGGACTTTGTTTTGGACTCTTGAGAAAGACTGATACCTAGGAAGTTTGTCCCTGATCACTGCAACTCAGGCTTTGCCTGCCTTTTACTTTCAGAGTCCTTTCAGCTGCTTGAGCCCTTATCAAATTATTGCAGTGACTGTCAGTTTGGTTTTCAGAGTTTGGAGACACTTAGGTGATGTTGATGCATTTGGGATATTACAATCTGGATGACAGGTCCTTGCAATCTGGAATCTCTTTTTAACAAATCTGGAGTACTACTGAATATTTGGGCATCTGCCACGTGACAGGAAAGGTTGGGGTGTGTTGCTATTTTGGGGCTCACTTGAGCCATTGGGATTCTGTCAAACCATATGAAACAGCGAAACAAGGATGTTGTGATTTGTGTGACCATGGAAAAGATTAAATCTGTACTATCTTGTGGCCCCTGTAATCACCCTGGCAGGAAGGAACATATTCTATTGAGATACTTACGACTCTACATTTGGCTATCAGACTATTTAAACAATGAACCCCAAGAAATTGGAATTTCCACAAGAATCTCATGCTAGAGAAGGAAGAGCCTGAAACCTTGTGCCAGCCAGAGGGGTAGCTTGTCTCCCAGGAAGAGATTTTACACAGTTCTGATACCTGGAGACCAAGGAGACACTAGACAACAGGTTGGACCACACCTTGACTGCTCAATTATGCATACCTCTTGTCTTCTCTATGAAGCTCACCCCTATGTAAGGACCCTGCAGATAGACTTGATAGGGTCCTCATATGAGGTTCAGGTATAAGAAGAAGAATGGGAAGAATGTGATGAGTTACACCTTTAATCCCAGGACTCAAGAGGCAGAGGCAGGAGAATTGTTGTGTGTTTGAGGCCAGCCTAGGCTACAAAGTGAGTTCCAGGTCAGCCTGGACTAGAGCGAGACCCTGCCTCAAAAAAGAAAATAAAGAGGACCAGATCTGAGCTTAGAGGGCACTGGCTGGAATTTCCAGATTCTTGTGTCTAGGAACAAGAAATTAGAACACGTACATATGAAATAGACACATCTTATTAAGAAAGGAAAGGGGGACTGGAGAGATGGCTCAGCAGTTAATGCACTTGTCTGCAAAGCCTGACAACCTGGGTTCGATTCTCCAGTACCCACGTAAAGCCAGATGCACAAAAGGGTGAGGATGCCTTAGTGATCTGGAAAAGAAAACTCAAAAGCCTCACACCAAATCTGAGGTCCTGCCCCTTCTCAGCTCTGAATCTAGAGTCTTCCTTCAAAGGGCCTGCTCTCTTCTGCTTCACAGGGGACCCAGACAACCAGGCATCTCCTGAGCTACTTCCACAAGCCCCTTCCCAGTGGCCAGGCATCCATGCCCCCAGGGCATGGACTAAAAACCCTGTTGCCATTAGCCTGGTTTTCCTTTGCTGACCCAGCTGTGCTTTTTTCTCTCCTTTTCTGTCTTTACTCTCTCTCTCTCTCTCTCTCTCTCT